>VYZT01015988.1:0-112712 GCA_013400735.1 Pomatostomus ruficeps
AAATAATTAGTATATTAAATAATGTTAGCAAAACAATGAAGAAAGATCCAGTATTTTAGTAGAGACTCAGAAGCTGATTTGTTAGGGTGTATTTGTACAAACTGAATTGCTTGGAAAAGGCTGAATCACTTACTGAAACTGTTGAACTGGGAGTGTTTGTTCCATATCCAGACGAAGGAAGGGAGGCCAAGGACCAGCGACGTCCATCCGTTCTGGGGAAAAGACGTGAGGGAAATTACAGTCGGGAACACACTGTGACTAATTCTTGAGAGAAATAAGCAATTTTCTCCTCCTTATCTCCTAACCTCATGCTTTTATTAATGTCTTGAGTTACTCAGCTAAATCAGGTATCCTATTTACAATCAGACTTGTGGAAAAGCAGTCTGAGTAAGTTTTAGAAGCAAAACTAGGTGACCTCGGAAAAGATAAAGCAAAGGGGCACCAGAATCTTGCATTAAGCAGATGCTTTGTACCTGTACAACCTGGAGTTTCTAAAACAGACAAAAAAACCCCAGCTCCTTGCAAACTTCTTTGAAAAAGAGATTAATGCCTAACATACTTATGCAGCTCCTTGGCTTCCAAATGAAGATCCAGATTGAGGACAAAAAAAAAAATCACATTAGATCAAGAATCAACTGAAAGCAGATTAATTTGTTTACCTACTCAGAGGGCATTCTGCCCAGCACAATGCCTGGCATGGCTGGGAAATTAAACCCACAACAGCAGACAGGAACAGAGCCAAGGGGCCCACTCGAAATACAGACATCAATCACAGAAATCTCACCTAGGGTTCTTTCTCCTGCACTCAATATAACATTAGTAGTTATTTCCCTATTGTAGCCAAATAAACATGTCCCTGGGGGAAAACATCCAAAACATTGTGGAGATATTGCAGAAAGGTCTTGTTTTGCCAATGTCAAAACTGAGGAACTGAGGAACTACACAAAAGCTTTGAGAAAAATCAGTGTTGCCATCCCTGAAACCCTCTCCTCCCCCAAACCCTGTCTCAGTGAGGATGGGAACTAAACTACATTCAGGTCAGTCTCACAGCACTTTTTCTGTCTCTGATCTAATTTCATGCATTTTGTGTCCTTCATGGACAACCATGTTCTGCTGCACAATGGGGTGGATGTCATAAAGTTTCTTCCTCACACCAGTTCAATTTTGCTTGGATTTTTCTTGCAGTAGATTATCAGTAAGTGGTCATAACTGAAGCTGAATTAGAACAGTTCTAACTCACTTTGGAAAGATATGGGGGGTTTTGGTACACATAGATACAGTGCATTTATGCAAGTACGTTATAAAATAGGGTATTTGGTACAGGCCTGAAATAGTGACTATAAAAACCTCAACTGTTATCTTCACAGTAATATTTCTCATCCCACTATCCATACCCATGAAGCCTCATCTCCAGAAGAAAGTTCAGTGCCCACCAAGGCAAAAACACCTGTTTACAGTTTTTCCAGTTCTAGTTCCTTTTATTTTCAGGCACTGATACACACCACCCTTTGCCATCTCTCTTAGAATGAGAGGGAAATAAACTCACTACTCTACATCACTGAAAGAATATTATGTCAACAGAGTTTTAAAAAGACTCATGCTTCATGCCTTAAAAAAAAATACTAAGTCTGTAATGCAGATTTTCATTGCATGCATGTGCTACACTAAACCACATTTAGCCACAGGTGATGTTTTCTCTGGCAAGACAAATGTAAAAGAACAATCTCAAAATAATTTCAAGAGAAATGGAATTCCTTTCTTAACCCTGAAAAACAACAACTATCAGCATTACAAACTTGTTGCATGCTGTGGTAAGGGATTGAACACCAAACTTCAATGATCTTCACTCAGCTTCTTGTAACATACAGGGGCACCAGACAAATATTTAGGTCAGTGATTCAACCTCATTTTGGATCCTCAGTCCCAAAGCAAAACACTCTTGTGCTTTGCTTGCTGCACAAGTCCCTCATTTCTTGCAAAAGAATAGCTGAAATTTTTTTCCACTGAATTACCTAAATGGTGTATTGAAATAAGTTCAGATTTTTCATTTTGACCAAGTTAAAAGAAAATATCTTTCTCAATTAGAAAACTCCAGCACACCCCTTCATGCTTGGGCTATTTTCTGCTGATGCAATCAAGGCAAGCAATGTGCTAAGCAGGCAGGACACACATATCAGCTCTACCCTAGCAGAAAGAAGTGGGACAGGAGAGAAAATCTTCCAAATCAAAGGACGGAAAAAAGACTTTGAAAGTAAATTCCTCCTGCATTTGTGCAAAACATTTCAAAGCTACTTCAGTGTTTTGTTAATAAACATATTTTTAGAGAGACAACATGCAATATTCCTTCAGGATAAGACACTTGGAATGAAATCTTTAGGGTTTTTTATTTATTTTGCTAGCACAACAAAGACATGCAAACAACAAATTTGGCCTCTAAAATGACATTTTAATTAGTTAATTAAGGAAGTGTTTTTACGGCAGCTAAATGCAATTTCATGAAGAAGCAGATCAATTTCAAACAAGAAGGAGTTAGAAAACAACACATCTCCAGAGCACTACCTGTTTATCAGTTTAAGCCAAAATGTAAAGATTTTCTGTTTCTATTACAAAGACTAGAAGCTGAATGCCTAAATGGGGTTGTTACAGCATGAACTTGTTAGGGACACGTGCTCAGCTGCACAGATGCACAGTTCATACACACACACAAACAGCAGCAACGGGATACACGTTACCTGTCTGCTCTGTGTCCATGGCTGTGTGGAAAAAATTGTACAATAATTATGAGAGAGGGAGAAGTAAAAGATGTACGTGATTTCTGAAAAAAACCTTCATCTTCTGTTAGTGCTATTCCTCCCAGATCAGTTTTAGTGCATATGAGCAGAATTAACCATACATTTCCTTATTCCGACAGGAGGATTCCTGCCAGTGTTGTGGCTATGACACAATCATTGAAAGGGTATCTAACAAGGGATTTATGGTTAATCACAAGTCAGACTAAGGACAATCTTGCAGTAAATTGCAGTGGCTTTACAATAACACAAGCTTCCCAAACAAGTTTCCTATTCCACCTCAAGAAAGAGCTCATCACAGGGCTATAATGAAAGAAATCACAAATTATGTCCGAACAGAATAATAAACGAAGAAATTACACCACTAATAAAAGGCAGAACATCAGCAACAAGTAATTCCTCTGATGGCAACGCCAAGAAATCAGGCAAGGGCAATCTCTTAAGACCCACACAATGTCAGTGAAAAGGGTACTGTGAAATATCCATTCCTCTGGCACCACACTTTCAATTCCTTAGTTCCATCATATAGAAGTTACTCTGATACCAGTATGTGGTGATCTAGTCTGTATCTGTTGTTACTGCTGACATAGCTATTCAGGGTGTAATGAAAGTAGAAAATAGAAACAGGTTTCTAAAACAAGCAGTGCTTAAGTGTTCTTTTCCCTGGCAGAAAAAGTATAGAGGAACATGCATACTGTAAAATGAACCATTGTACTCAACAGGACAGGATTAACCTTTACTCACCTGTTTCTTTAAAAATCAGATTTTAAAAATGGAAAAGTATGGAAGGGTACTTTCCAGAGTTGTATTATTAAAACATTTATTTGCTGTCTGAACTTTCAGAAAGCCATGATGCTGAAGCACCAAGTTGAAACATGATGTTGAAAAATTATGTTAAGTTTTGACAATGGTTTCTGCTATAACTTTTCTACTGTGTTTCAGGATCCAGAACTCCTGAGAGATACTCCAGATACTGTGAAAACTGGCACAAGTTTGGTTGATTTCAACAGAGCTTATTGAATACACCCAGATCAGGCTTTAAAAACAAAGGCCATTTGAATTGTTTTACCAGCAGGTAAAGCTCTAATTTTCCCTCTGAGGCAACAGGAAAATACATACCCAGTCTCTTACATTTCACATGCTATTAAAAAGCTTTTTCTTACATAAGACGAGAAGACCAAAGTCTACTTCAAACAGAATTTAAGGACACCAGGTCTTCTAGCAAATCACCTCAATGGAGAAATGCTCCAGGATTTTCCTGCCATTCAGATACAGGGTGTACCTTATTCCATCAAATCCTAACCCTTTATTCTTCTTTGAAGTTTTGAGACTTATCTTTTTCCAACTAGTCCTCAAGCTGAATCTGTCATTCTCAGAAAACTTACTTCCTCTCAGGATGATCACACGTTTCCCATTCTCAGATCATTTTAACACAGACTGGGGTTTTTTTCAGCCAAGGCAGAGTTTAACAAATCCAAAATACCTTCCCCCACACTTCAATCTAATAACTCACCTCCTATGCAAAAACCCTGCTTGGGATCTCTCTAATTTCCCTGTTCTTTCTTTCACAAAATTTAACTTTCTGTGTCATTATCCATTTCTCCTCACCTGCTGGGATTCAACATTCAAATCCCCATTTTTCTGCTTTTCCCAGCTGTCTCTACTCTTTGATTCCTGTTCCTTACACTAAATCCACCAGTGCAGGGTCAGGTTTCTTCGCAGCAGTTTGACACACCGCATGACCAGCACCTGTCCAGCGCTTGCTGCGGAACACATGACAGCTTCACACTCGGGTCTCGGTGCTGCTCTGCTAGAGGTTCTTGTAGGCCTGCAATTTCAATTTTCAGCTATCTTCCTCATTAAAACAATAATGTTCTCTTGACACCAATGCCCAAGACAGCAGAGAAAACTCACGAGTCACTACCAGAAGGCAGGGAATGAAGGCGCAGAGCTGTGCACACCTAATTTCAGGTATGTTTTTATCTTTGTGCAGACATAGCAAAGAAGATCAGGACATTTTCAATACACCTCAGTGAGAGCAACATCTAGGACTACAAGTAAGTTCAATTACCCTAATCATGACTGGCTTTAATGTCACTTTGACTAAATTATTTGTCATATCACATGTCCTACATGTCATCCTTCTGGGAGAACACTGCCTCTTCCCTAGGCAGCACTAACTACTTAATTTACTTCATCTTTTTCTAGGTCTGAAAAGTACCTAATACATTCTCATGCAAGATGCAATCCCCAAAGAGTAAAATAAAATAAAATTGGAAACATCAAAGAAAGTAAAACACAATCAAAAATGTTCTAACCCATAGGCCATTTGTAAATAAAAGTGTATGGATTATTTGCTTGCCAGTCCAAAGAGAATAGATCCTGCCTTACCTTCGGGCAGGAACAAAGGAGAAATGAGCAGGTGCATTTGGAGAGAAGTTCCTGGGGCTGTCCAAGGGGCTGCTACCTGTTTAAGAAAGCAAAAATTAACAGTTCAAAACCATTTCGTTCACATTGGCAATAAATGAAGTAAGTTTTCAGTGTTCTGAAAGACTTCTAACTGCAAGTTGTAGTCATAAACAATTGGAAATATGGAGCTTTGAGTCTCTGAGTTTTGAGCATTAGTTTGCTAAAGAAATGTTCTGAGAGATGTATCAGTATTTTTCTTCCTTTTAAGATAATTTAAAGGGTATGTTTCATTTTCTACTCCCAGGTAAGTAATGTACCACCCATAGACAATAGAATCTTTTAATATTTTGCAATAATTTCTATCTACAGGCTTTTCCTAACACTCATCAATGAAAAACCTGAGTTAGAAATGACACTGATGACAGTTTCAGGAATAATAAACAGTAAGAACACATTTCTTCCCAATCTATGCCAAGACTGAATGTAAAATTCACTGAGAAAAAAAAAAGATATACCATGAAAATTGCACATGATAATAAAAGGACTATGTACTTGTAAGATGATTGGGCTAAAATCTATCAATAGTCACACTAACTACCACTTCTCTGAAATAGTACTTTTACCATGAAAATGGAAGTACCAGTGGAACTATACAGAATGGAAGAAAAAACACTTAATTTTGTCTTGGCACAAGTGTTTTTTTCTCTTGGCTTCGTCATATACTGTGTAAGCATGGTGAGTGGTTTATTGCAATATATTTTATTTCAAAGTAAAAAGCAACCATTGAGCAGAAAGCCCTTCTGAAGGCCAGGATCATTTACAAACTAACTACAGAAATGTTTGAAAGTTATGGATTAATTTGGAAGCTTCACGTCAGCGAGCGTGCTTTCCATTGGGCATGAAGTGGTTTGCTCTTTCTGATCATTAACAGAGGTACAGAAAAGAAACTCTACACAGTAAACGTGTCAATAGCAATTTCTTTGTGCAAAGACAACAATATAAGACCAGGAAAATGAAATAGATGCTGGAAAAGCGATACACTGTAAGGTACATCAGAAACTGTTTTAAACTTAGATCCCATATAAAATGCTTTTGTTTTAAAAGCCATGTTGAAAAGTCAAACCTCAAGTATGAGTTATCTGCAAAGGACTTGTCTCTGTTTCAGAAGCTCAAGTTGCCCAGCTTGCCCCTCAGGGCAGCAGTGATTTTGAGGTTACAGTCCCATCCAGCAACCTACTGAAGCTTTTAATTAAGCTTATAATTAAGTCCATTAATTTCAATCCACGTTATCCACGCACCTTTGCTGTTCCACTGAGCAGGAGCAGAATACAAGCACGGTGCTCAGTTGAAGGCAACATTCCCTCACACTTCAGCCTTACAAATGGGTCACAAAAGTCTGCAGCAGCATCTCTGCACTTCTGTGAGCAAGGTGTGCACACCTGGCACATGTGCTGGGGCAGGGAGGGAGGAGGAGAGGGGGAACAGGCTGAAACCTCCTGGGGTATGAGGATGGCCACAGTACAGCATAGGCCAGCAACCTCCATCTGGTCCACAGTTCTACAAGGGGAAAAACAGCAGCTGGTTGAGATTAAACCAGCCCCAGGCTGATGTAACACGTGTCATGGGGTGATGAGAGAACTGGAGAGGTAAGTGAATTCCAGACCACTGCACAATCTGCTTCATCAAGAGCAAACTAAATTAAAAACAAAGAGTTTGAGCAACAGGTTTGTTTCCCTTTGGCTTGGTTTTCTTTTGTATTGTTAGTTAAGACTAATGAGTTCCCAGTTTAATATAACACAAGTCTTCATCCAAAACTGGATACTGTTTAACCCATTCCCAGTATATCCCAAGAGCAGAGGGGAGAGAGCAATCAGAAACCAATAGCTAAATAACTTTTTGGTGCTTTCATTTATTAAGCTTGTACTCATTTTAATTATTATGGTCACAGCAGAAAACCAGATCCATTTTGCTCCTTTTGAACCACAAGAAGATGGGGAGGTCTGACAGTCCCAGCCTAGGAGGCACTGCAAGCTCACAAGGAGGAAAGAAGTCACCAAGTGAACAACTTGGTCATGCATGAACACACCTGTGCTGGTAGCAGCACATGCCTCAGGGTGAGGGTCACCAATTGCTGGCAGAAAGCTGAAGCAGCATTTTAGGATGCAGCAGGAGTGAGGCCTTTCTATGGTCATGCAGATGATCTAACAAAGCAAGGAAGGCTGCCAGCTTTGGTGGGATCCTTGGTCTTTGCCTTCTCATTTTTCAGGCTTTACTGACAATGAACACAACTGTGTGAAGATGATAGTTTTGAACAAAAATCTCACTGCCCAATGTTGTTATAAACAAGCAATGAACTGTCACTGCCTTTTTATATCTTCATCAATCTTTGAACTTTCTGGGGTATGATCGAAATAGAATTTTGGAGTAACTGAGCAAATTGGGTAATGACAGTTTTTAAATTTTGAAATTAAGTATGTGGGTGTTCAAACTCTGCTGAGCCTGCACTGTGTGGTACAGAGATACTAATTTTTGAGCAACTACTTTTTTCAGATGTATATGGCATATTTCCTTTCAGACACTGGAATTTTAATTAGATCCCCTGTGATTTGCTTCTAGTTTTAAAATGAAAAGCAATTAGTTTTTCTACTCAATTCAAGTCTGGGTGAAGCTCTTAAAACAACAACAGGGAAAAGGGGAATTACTACTTTCCCTAAAATTTCCCAGCACTGCTGCATCTGCTCTAGATGAGGGTATTTTAATAAGAGAAGCCTGAGTGCAGTGGTCTCGCTCACCAAGGCTGATCAAAACCCCATTTATTCTGCAGCAAAGGTAGATTCCCCTGTTGCTCCAGGGTTATAGTTGGCTACTACTGAACCTGAAATACCTCTGTCTCAGGGGAGGCTGTTACACAGAATGATTGCCCATTAGGTAAATCAACACAGCTACACCAACGCCAATAACTCAGGCGTTGTAACCTTTACATCTTCCGGACACAGGAAGAAGGATGCAGCCAAGGCATTTGTAAATCCACTACCTTCAAAACATGAAACCAGACCTTACAGGCAACGACAGTCTCAGTTATCCCCTACAAACATGACAGTCATCAGATAGGTTATGAGCCCAAAAGCTCACAATAGAACCATGTTGTAAAGCCTGCTTCTGAGAGCCATAAAAGTTAATAGATACAAAGACAAAGTTTTTGTGGTCTTCTATGTAGGATATTCAAATTATTTGCTGAATATTAAAACAAGCAGCTAAAGGTCATATGCATGCTACAGAATTAGATGCCTTCCAGCACATACAAATTTCAAAATGATCAAAATATTCAAAGCACCCGGTGTCCTCCCAGTCTCATAAACAATGGATGCCATGGTGCTCTCACACAGGCACGATGTGCTGATGAACCTCAGCTTTGATAAGCACGGCAGGATCTAGAGTGGGGTGTTACATACTCTGCACACTCTAAAAATAATAAATAAATAGACACCTCAGGAATAGCCATTTTTCTGCCAGAAGGTGGGATGGAACTTGCAGTGTAAGAGCAGAATCATTTAATTCAGTGTCACAGTGCTGCCTGTGAGCAGCTCCCACTGTGTGCCATTACAGAAGGGAGCAGGGTAAAGGTCCCAGCAGTGACAAGTGCCCCCACTGGAAGCCCGAGAGCAACCTAGCTACCTTACAGCTGTGGAAAGTAAATTTTTTAATTGCTTGAGCTTCAGTTTTCCAGCTGTCTCTTTACTACTAAATTTTAAAGTTACTTCCTTGATTTTAAGCTATTCATTTTAAAATAAAATCTAATGGCAACTTAGTCACCAACCTCAGGGTGTAACCTCTTTGTAATTTTCAGATTTTAAAAAATGGATTCAAAGAAATAGAAAAAAATTTAAGGAATACACATGTGTACCTCTTTACTTGCCCCTCTCATTTCTAAATAAAAATAATTTAGAATAAAGGCAAAATTTTCAAACATGCATTCCTAGAACAGGCCACTACAAGTTCAGGAGACTAAACCAGCAGAGCTGTAGATTTTCATGCCAAGGTACCCGCTCATTCTGGAAAGTGCTATTCCATGCAGTTTGAAAACTAAACTTGCACACTTAAGTGTTCTTGATTCAGAAGTGATTTCATGGCAGGGTTCAAATTGCTTGGATGTACTTCTTTCTCAGACGTTGAGAGCTCTTTAAGTAATACTTTCCTGCTAAATTTTCTAGGATATGAAACTGCCTGGCATCTTGTTGGGATACTGTTTGAGCCAGTAAGTCCCTCTGCCTGGATCAGTGCTCATGAGGAGGCAGCTTGGCCTGACAGAAAGGCGACTGTCCTGGATCTCACCCACTGACTTTTACATCGTGTACAGAAGATTAACTCCTGACATTAACACCACACAGGACTTTATTTTAGTGTGGTGTCTGAACGGAAACATCTTAGAAAGCCTCCCTGGTTTCTCTGCGTGCTCGCTGTTCCTTTGATTTGTAGGAGAGGTTCAGAATGGGCAGTAAGAAGACAAGACAAAAGTTCAAGACAAAAGAGGCCAGGGAGGGGCAGCAGCATTTCTTAGTAACTTATCACTGTGTGTGCCTGAACAAACAGATTGATAGATTCTGTTCAAATACTAAACAAATATCACAGCTTGTTCTCAAATTCACTCCTCATATATGATATTTCTTAAGAAAATATTTGTGACTCTACTCTAAATTTCATCTACTTTTTTCTCTTGAATAAATTATTTTTTTCCCAGGGAAGACTCCTAAATATAGTACTGGTAGAGAACTGAAATTACAATTAATTTATCTTCCTATGCTCTACTGGCTACTCTTGCAGGTAACAAAGGACGTCCTTTTAATTAATAATTTTTAATTCCATATGCAACATCAGAAAAAAAAGGAAATATTTGACAATTACTGCTTAAGTAAGGTGGCACACCACTGAGTAGTTACTCTTCTTTTTAGAAGACACTCACATACTTCTAATAAATTATAAACTTGTAAAGCCTGAAACAGCATCAAAATCATCAGAAGAAACTTAATTTTTTAAATAGAAGAAAAAAGCAAACAAAAAGAAAATAAAATCTAAATGTTTCTATTATGAACACTTCTGCATTTGTTTCCTGAGCAATGATCCTGTCAATATCTTGTTGCAATCTCCCAAGCGAGGACATTTCTTTTTCTTACTTAAATGCTTGTAGGGCTAATTTAGAATTTAGAGAAACCAACACATATATGGACTCAAAGCAAAAAGCACAATGTAACTAAGTGGAGGATCTCTACCATGAAAAATGTCTTCTTGCAAACAAACTTTACAAAGTTATCACTACCATAACCACACACAACAGAAACAAGGGAGTTTGAAGTGAAAGGGGATGGTCCTATACACTTTTCTGGCCCTGCATTTTATTTCAGATTCTGAATGGTTTCAATATACCACTTAAAGGATTTTGTTAACTTTTCATTTGAAAATCATGGGTCATTTTAGGAAAATGATGTACTTGAAGCATCTTCCTAGCCTTCCATGAGTGGGCTTTTTACAGCATCCTAAGAAAATGTGGCAGATTTTTACAAAACTTAGAGTGAATGAGGCTTTTGTGGGCATCCCTGAACAATAACTTTGGCCTTCTTTCTCCTTTCAACAGGCTGGATGTCACCTCTTGAGATGCAAAGCTCTGCAAACAGAAGCAGATGGCTCCTTCTAGCTGAGCCACTATCAATTTGCTGTTCTTTCTCAGCATTGCCTCAGTTTCAGTCTCCAGAAAGCATTTACAGAACATACTGCCTTGTAGGAGGAAGACATTCTGATTAGAATGAAAACAACATTCCTTGTCTTACACACAGCAGTGACGTGTTTCCAGAGAGGCTCCACTGTGGCTGATGTGCCACAAATGCTGCAGCTCTTTCATGCTACCGACTGGTGCCCATCAGGGACATACCTGGTGCCCAACCACCTTCCCTGGCATTTTGAAACAGCAAAAACAAAGTCATCACACATCCCCTACCTCCCTCAGCAACAAAAACATCATGGGAACATGCTGTTCAGGCAAGCTGTTGAATCTGCATGTGTGACCCTTTCTGAAGAATCATTCCTGAGTTTTCTAAAGGAAGAATGTCTCCGCACACTTCACTTCAATGACTAACAAGCCCCTGCCCGTGTGCTCTGAAATGAGCATTTTTCAGTTGCTGCCATGGTAAAATTGGCAGCAATGTCAAAAAGAAATAAAACTCCCAAGCACCTCATGTTGCTGTGAGTAGCAGACAGAGACCATAAGATGGCACACTGCACAGCTGCCAGGCTGCTGGAGGCGCACGGAAACAAGCAGGATGTTCCTCCTCATGAGAACTGCAGTTAAATCACTGGCACAAATTAACCATGCTCAGAGACTCAAAACAAGAGATTTACTTAAATGTATTTATCTAATTTTATTTGGCTTCGTTTTCCATCTCAGGCTCTTTTGCAGGACGTAAGAGGATTGAATCCCCCAGGAAGAGCAGAGGATGGATACAGAAGCAAACTACAAAGTGCAGAACATAAAATATTTATCTTGAAACTATAAGGACCCTCTTACAAGTTACAGAAGGTGAAAAACTATAGTCAGAGTAATTTCCAAAGGGCATATTTTGATGCTGAGCATCAGTATGTTCAAACTCACTAAAATGACTACTGACATTTATGCTAATGATTCCCAGGTAGAGCAGCCCTAAGGAATTACCTGCGTGTCCATGAAGAGGGGAATGTGGCCGTGGGAGAGTTGGCGATGTGCTGGATGTTACAATCAAACTCTTCCTGTTGCTTGTCCGACAGCTGAAAGAAAGAAAGATTAACAATGAGGCATGGTCAGATGGACAACAGCACCTCAAGGCAGGTTCTGCAGGATCTCTTTCAGCTAAGGAGAAATCTCTGAGTATTTAGGGTGGTATTTTCTCGCACTCTCGATCTCAGTAGTGACCCTGCAAAGAAGGAAATGTTCAGGCCTGAAAGGTACTTGGTCAGCAGCAAGTGTTTCAACACTCTGGAAGCATTTGCTGCACAGGCCACTGGAGATAGCTGGTAACTCATTCCTGATTCACAGAGTATGTGCAACTCATGCTTTACAACTCACACAAAAAGCAAAAAACAATCTAAAATACCCCAGAGTGCTTTGGATACTCTTACCAATATCCATCTTAGCAAATAAATCCGTTACAATTATTGCCTTGGTTATAAGAAACCAGAGCATATTCCTTAGGGCAGAGTTAAAATTACAGAGCAAAGTGTTAGCACAACCCAGCACATGAGCAGGATTACTAATCAAACTTAAAACCTGCGATCCAAAAATCTCAGTGAACACATGTGGCAACACCGATGGAAAACTCTGCAAAGCAAGTTTCAGACACGCCACCACCACATCAACTCCACTCATTGCCATGACTGTGTTCCAGCAAGGGAAGTGACATTTCTTATGGGACAGTTCAGATTTATTTTTTCCCCTGTTGGGAGTTTCAAAGCTGAGCCAAATGAAGAGAAGGATGTGTTCCTCCATTTGCTTCCCAGCTTGTGACTGCTGGTAGCAAACATTTAGCTCTAAAGATGATAAAAGGAATCGCAGTGGGCGAGGGAAACATTTTTGCATCATGGGAGCTGTGAAGAAGAGCAGCTACATAGTTAAACCCCTTTGTGACTGCCACTTTTCCTGTTGTTTAAACAGATGAAATGAAGTTCCCAGCAAAATTTTACCAAGCAAAATGACCAAGTATTACAGCTACGTACGTCTATTCTTTGTACCTCCAGCTTGCATCCTACATGGCAGAACCACTCCTGCTCACCTCAGCAGTTCTCAGAACAGGTAACTGGAATCCCACTGGTGTTGATAGGCATGGGAGAATAGCCAGGAGCAGGGAAAGCTGAGCAAAGGCTGAACAAGGAGCTCACTGGCCTCACTCCAGGGGTGCCCTGTGAAGCTCCACACTGGGTTCCCCTGGCACAGGCAAAGCCTCTTTGCCTGCAGACCCCAAATGCTGACATCTGCCAGGTCCTTCCTGCACTCACCAATCTGCTGGAGCTGCCCAACAATAAACACACTCAGGCTGCCAAGAACTACAATTTAATGCAAAAGTATTTTGCTGCCACAGGATACAGTGCATCTGACTGTTATTATTTGTAAGCTTATTTTATTGCTATTCTATACGAAACTAGAGAACTTGATGCAGAAAAAAATACAACAGACCTGCCAACTATAATAAACAGTAATAAAGTTGAAGCACCATTAACTGCTATTCAGGCTCTTTAGTGTACTTAAAGCATTCCTCAAAATTATCCAACTGATTCCATACAATCTCCATTTATATTCATGTATTATTCAACAACAGTCCATCCAAAAACTGATTGTCATTGTGCACATCTCACGGAAAAACTAACAGCTTGATTTTAAGAAGCTTAAAATCTCAGTTCATGGATATTTTTAACATGTTTTCAGTTACACTGTTCCAGTAACTGCTGCAAAAAATCCAGAATATTCAATTCCAATATTAATACCAGATAATCATTGTTTACATTAGCACAAAATCTTTCTTGCAACATGAAATTCCTGAGTATTCTAGTGATATATATATATATATATGTTACTATGTAAGAAATAAAAAAAAAATCCTGGGTATTTTACTATCAAATATAATGTAAGAATTTAAGATCTTGCTCAGTGAAAACCACTACTACAGTAAGAAAACACAGCTCCATTCTCTACAGTCATATCTTTTTGCTAAAGAGAGTTCCTAAAGCACACTTTACCACAGCAATGTCTGGAGCTGGCTATGGAAACTTGGTATATTTAAACCACAGCATAACAGGGGAAGTGAACTCTCCCAAACTCTGAGCTTTTTAACTGCTTGCCTGCATTTTCCAAATTGAACAGAGTTTTACAAACCCCTGTCCTCTGCTGTCTTTGCCAAGATAAGAAGCCAAAGGAGAAAGGGTTAAGGGGCTGAAGAGCGAGCACAGCTGAGACCCGTTAAAATAGGTCAGGTTTACACAAATGCACCCAGAGGAAGGAATGGCTTGCAGTGAAAGCCAAGCCTCAAGCTGGGAATAAAACATTATTCTCTTTGCACCCTCAACATTGGATAACTTTTCATTTTCCTGGATCTCTCATCTGCAAAAGAGAAGCACCACTTGGGTCTGTTTAGCCACTTCTGTGACTTATGTGTGTTGGCAATAAGGCAAAGCTTAAACACAGAGACTGAAAACACAACACCCAACTTCTCAAATTCATGTTATATATACATGCATATACAATATATATACATGAAATATATACAAGTACAATCATACACTCTGCTGGCTGAAGAGAGCTCTACGCATATAGACAAAAAACTTTTAACAGATCTAGGAATCCTAGAAGAAATGCAGAACAAGAGTGATGAAGTTCTGGTAGTCCCAATAGCACAAAATAAAGGGTGAAGGGAGGAGGTAACACGCAGACTTCAGCGGGATGACCTCTCCCCCAACAAGTCACTAGGACAGCATTTGAGCACCTCCTAAAGAACAGCTAAATATGAAAGAAGCAAAGCTGGCTTTAAGCAGGGCTTTGTGCCAAAGAAATTCAAGCTAGTCACTGTAAGTGTTGACAGAAACAGTTCCAGTGAAGAAAAAATTATTTCCTGGAAGATGTATTTTAGCCAGACAGACAGTGCTGGGCTCAAAACTGAGCTACCAGGCCAATGATAGTGAGGAGATCATATTGTTAATCCTTTAAATTGCATTACTTATTACTGTTTGCAAATTCTCGAAACAATACTGTATGTCTTCTTGCACAAAAATTAATTCAACCTACATTAGAAAACAGGAGTAATAGGAGAAAGCAAAGTGGGAAAAGGTTGGCTATACATCTCTTACTTTTTAACTAGGAAAAAAACAGTTTTTAACCAGTCCAGAGAGATTTCAAGCATTATTATTTGTTTATAAGCCAAAGTTTTTCTGTTTTCATTAAACACAAAGCGAGCCCTGCCCTGAGCCTCTTTTCCTCTCACAATTTGCTATGGGTCTTGTTAACCTTTTTTATTTCTCAGATCCCACTTTGTAATTTCAGAGAGCAAATCCCCTCCAGGTCTTCCAGTTTAGGCAAAACACGATTTTAATAGCACAGAGTTTCTGTAGGACCCAGAGCTGTAAGGTCAAACTGCAGCCCGTGGAGAGCTCTGGAGGTGCTGCCCTTCCTGCCCTGGTTGAACACCCACGCAGCCAAACCCAACTCTAGAAACCTGTGAGAAAGCAGGAGCACCTCGATTTAATTCTGAAAGCACATAATAAAATGGATGTTTTATATTGAAACAGTTGAAACAATGCCTTTGTATCACTACAGAAATAGAGTTTTTGCTCTATTTCTAGAGTTAACTTCTGCCTGCAGTAAAGATATCGTTTGTTACGTGTACTGAAGTGTCCCCAGCATGTTCCTGAAACTGAACACTGCAGGACATCGAATGTGGGTCTGGTAACTGGACACTGCTTTTGGACCCACTGAAATGTGCCCTGGAGCCAGCAGCCTTGCCCAGAGTTATTTCTGAGCACATTTGGCATTGTACCTGCGACCTGCACGCAGCCCCTGGCTCTTCAGCTGCACCCCAGCCTCCTCCTCCTCACCCACGGACAATCTCAGGGCAAGCCTCTAAAATGAGCACCACCAGTGCACCTTGTTTCATATGCATATTCAGTCTGAAAAAGAAATCAATGTCTCAGTTTCAGCATAAATCAATACTTGATTCTTTATTTTAGCAGTTTACTCAGGGGACATCTTCAACTCACTGAGCAAAATTGATTAATGCCCATGAGGCCTCCGTGTAATGAGAGCGAGGGCCACAGAAAAAAACAATGTAAATATAAATAACCAACCACCACTATCAAGCAATTTCATAGCAATGCTGGTTATTATAAATGAATAATGGTAAGGAAGTTTCTCAAAATCTATCTGAATTCATAGGCCTTGAGGAATTTCTCATAGCTGAAGCTGCTGGAGTATGTAAGTAAACAAGATAACACTGATTGCACAAGCCTTCTCCTTGACTTTGACAGAAATCAACTTGAAGAAATAAGATATATGGAAAAAGTATATCTTAAATCACATTTTGGCTAGCTTTCATGAATGCATTTTATTCTTATTAGTGATTTATCACAGAATCACTAAGGTTGGAAAAGACCTCCAAGATTATCAAGCCCAACCTTAGACTGAAAATTTCAGTTTTAGAGTTTTGTAAATTACCTCAGGTTGTCAGAGTGCCAGATTAACTCTTGCACTAACTTCTTTCAAAATAACATTTCACAAGTCAAACATCAAACTTGCTCCAGTTTGACATTCAGTTCAGTGACCCCAAACAAATTCCTACGAACTGGGATTCAAAATTCAGTGATCATATCTACAAAAGTTATTTGTGGTTACATATTTTCCTAAAATGTAATATCACCTAACCAAACTTCACCAGATTCTACTTTGATGTTATAGAAGTTTGGTTTCAGTTGATTTGCTTTACAAAGAGTTCTTTATGAGAAACAGACATTTTGGAAATGAAAATAAGTATTTAAAATTTTTATTCACAATGACAGAAAATTTACAAAATCCAAAATCTGCATGTCAATGAATGCAGCAGCTGCACAGCAATGTTAACTAGATGTGGAAGTTATCGTCTTAATTATAGTAATTCAAAGATGGAAGCAATTTTGTAAGCTTTAGCACTACCAACAACAGGGATAATTAGTTCTCTAAAATAGATAAGTAAGCATCTGGTTCAACTGATTTCTTTTTTTTCCACATTCAAGAACAGTTTAAGAGTTATTCATCCTAGAATAACTGGGAAAAAAGTGTTATTATTCAGGGTGTAGGTTTGGGGGGTTGCACATTCCGACAATAAACACTTCTTTTGTTGTAAAGAAATACAAGTACACACAGTTAGGATGTGAAGGACAGAAGCACAAGTCCAACAAGCAACTTCTTAAAGACTGCAGGTAGAGTCTCCATCACGACAGACACAGAACTACTTCC
Organism: Pomatostomus ruficeps; assembly: GCA_013400735.1. Classification (NCBI taxonomy): domain Eukaryota; kingdom Metazoa; phylum Chordata; class Aves; order Passeriformes; family Timaliidae; genus Pomatostomus; species Pomatostomus ruficeps. Next base: position 17,194 of record VYZT01015988.1, read on the forward strand.
CAACATCACCTAGGAAAACTGCATTTTATTTCCTGTCACTGAGGTCCCAGGAGCAAGGAAACATCCTGAATTTGGATTCCTTCCTAATTATTTTGTCCAGACTAAACAACTAAGAACTCTTTCTCCAGTCCATCTCTGGACAATCTTTCGCTGCCATTCACTCCTTTATAAGATCAATCCCTAACTCCCGTGATCTTGAGACCGGACTACAGTATTCCTATTTCCACCACCTTTATGAAGAACTTCAAATAGGGTTGAACTTTGGAACCTAAATAAAAACAACAATGAAAACCAACTGCCTGAGTGCAGGGTCCTCTTCCACAAGAAGTTTTCTATAATTTAATTACTACAACCACAGAAACAGATGCAAGTTGTTCAGCAAGCCAGGCTCTACTCAGATTTGCATTGCCCATTGTTTTGAAGCTCATGAGACAAACTGGACAAAAAAAAGAGGAGTGACGAGAAGAAAGATGCAGTCGACTTGTGAAGTATGGGTTGCACTTCTATGCAGACATCCAGAGAGTGCACGGGGGTAAAACACACCAAGGACATCGTTGTCCATAACGCCACCACACCTTTCAGCGTGCTACCAAACCCGTTACCGAGGTGAACACAGAGTCGAGCAACGCAGGACTCACAAAGCAAGGAGTAAAATGGGTGCAGATGGTTCTTTTGTTTTAAGGAAAAGTAACATCTTTGTACTTAGGAATTAACTTATTGCATGAAAGACCATTTTCCTTTCATCTAAACCGAGCTATATGTTAGACAAGCCCTCCTACTTCATTTAGAGCTCAAATTGAAGAAGCAGCATCACCTCAAGCTAAGAAATTACAAAAGAAAAGGCTGAAATTGCCAGTGAACACCAAATTTATGTCTAATTTGCCTAATGCTTGAGGCTGGTGCACACCTGCTTACACCATGCTGTATAGTCCAGACCTTTTGCATTATTAACAACACAGGAACAACTCTACAAAGCCAAACAAAATGAGATGTCACAACAAATTACAGTGACTGGTACAGCCATTCTCAACTACATGAGCCCACTTTATTCTGAACACACTCCAAGCCTGTCTTTGTTTTAGCATAAAAGAACAAAAGTAAGAAAAATATCTCTGATTATGGAAGAGAGACCCCAGAATAAATATAGACATTATTTAATGGGCAAAAATACAAAACAAACCTTCTCAAGCATTCCTATCTCCTACTTCAGTTATGTTATGCATTATACTGCCATGAAGTTACATCACAAAGTGTGAAAGGCTGATTGAATGAAAGCTAAGCATAACTGCATATTTTCATTTCACATTTCCTCCAAATCTATTATTAAATGCTTCACGTAGCATAGCAGCTTTTTAAATAAGTCTCTACTTGGCAATTCTCATGGAAGATAGTTTATCACATTTCTTTTCCTCCAAAAAATCCAAGCAAACAAATTCCAGAATGAAATGACAAAGTGATTTTATATTGTTTCAAATCCTCTAACCGTGGAGTGTACAATTACATACAGGTGTGCAATATAACAAACTTACTCTAGACACTCTCCCTGAAGATGCATCCAGGAAACAAAGCAAATGAGATGAAAATGAAAAGAAAGTTTTTTGGGTTTAATGTGAACGTTACATAAAATAATATGAAAAATCGTTTGGTTGCTTTGTAGCACACAACGTGAACAGCTCCCCTCATCTTGTTTCAGAGCATCTTCTTAGTTAAAGAATCAAAAAATGTTACAAATTAGCTCATTATCAGCTACCTGGGGTTCCAAACCTCAGCATGAGGATTAATTACTGATCTAATTTTAAATGTATTCTAACGAAACACTCTTTTAGAAATAATCTCCAAATCAGACTGTCAGGGGAGTTGCCTCTACTGCACAGAACCCAGAGTTTCACATGGCCAAAGAGTAGAGCAATAACCAGAGTGGAAACATTCTGAACCGAGCTAAGACGTCTGAAATCAAGTTATTTCCCACATTTTAAAAATATTATGTTCTTAAGGTGCTCTCCTCAGCTCCTCCACTGAAAGGTTTTGCTCTGTTGGCAAGACTCATCTTCCCAGCTGTGGAGACCAACAACAACAACAACCCCACTGAAGAGTGTCGGGGTTTGTGTCTGCTTGGCAGAATGTTACACTCACAATGTGCTTTCCTACCAGTTGGAGCTACAGCTCTGCTTTGGCTTTCAGACAATTGCTGGGCCGTGCTTCCACCCCTGGTGCCTCTGCGATTCTGCACCTGAGCCTCCCTTACTGCCATCCTCAGCTCTGCAACATCAACTTCCTTAAGAATCACCCAGCATATTCAACTTGCAAGCAGCTCCTAACACATTACAGCACAGACAACCCTGAGCAGAACACGGCACCACATCTGGACAAAAGTGCCAGAGGAGCAGACAAAAAATAGAGCACGTTGTTAGACAATAAACCCACTCCCTGGGTCCTCATCTGCAATCAATTCCACACCATTTTAGGTAGCTTTTCATAAAATCACCACCCCTCAGTTTTTTAGTTCCACATACCTTTAGACAGAAGGGCTTTGTAGATATTTTGGATTTAACTCAGAAGCTGAAGGGACCAAAATATCTGACCTTGTAAAAAATACCCAAAAATCCAAGCTAAGCTGCAGCATATACATTATCATGCCTTGCACCACTGACACATCAATGCTCTCATCCCTCCTGCCTTTTTGACCCAGGTACTGCCCTAACCATTGCCTGCTATGAGAAATGTGCTCTTTTATCGTATTGGGATTTCTGTTCTCCCTTTCCTCATTTTGCAGAGTTTCAACACCAAAAAAAATATTCATTGAATAGGTAAACAATTCTCCAATCCATCCCCAGCAGCAAAGTGTAGTAGATAATGACATAGATACAGAAAATCAGTCACAATCTGCCTACCTTACAATGATCATTTAAATTTATACTTTTGCTTCTGAACTTAGAATGTGCTTTCTATTTTCATTACCAAGACCCTCCCCTTTCTAAAGCAATAATGTTTCCCAACTCTTAGCAGCTTCTTACAAAATAAAATCAAAAGAAAAGAACCAGCATCAACTTAGTAAATTTTTTTAAAAAGAACAGGATACTTCTAAAAGACACTCCAAGGAAGAAAGGTGCATTTCCTAAAAAGGGGAAAACCACTTTTCTGTGAAAGTATTAAAGTATGTGTATACACGTACACACAAACATTCAGCCTCTAAAGGCCTTCAAACAGACGCATGGCAAACAATTTGTTGCTCACTTATGTTTACACACACACAAAAATGGGAGAAAATTTCTCAAAAACACCTCTAAAAAATAACAGCAAAGCATGAGTGTACTATGGTAGTCCAATGGAAATATCCAATAGGAAAATATCCAGGCTTAACAAAACTGTAATCTCAGCAGGCAGGCTACAAAACTTTCGACATTTGTCCACGACTAAGCTGTCTTAGACAGGAAAATGCCATGCTCTGCCTGCCTGTACTCAACCAGGGCTGAGCAGGGCAGCTCCCCACCAGAACAAGAAAAGGTGAGACGTGTGTGCCAATGTGGTGCTTTAACTCAAACCAGACACTGAGAGAGAATATGGATTGCTCAGGTTGTTCCCTTCAGCTTTGGGAGAAGAAATGTTGCTTGGGATCTTTCTAATCAATGCAATCACTGAATGGCAGAGAGGAAAAAGAGGCTACCGAGGTAAGAGTTGGCTCTAAACATCAAAGAAGGGGACAGACAGGAGCTCAACTTCTGTAGACATTGAAAATGCTCAGCTGTAGGCAGTAAAACTGGTATAAATTCACGTAGAGAGATACACTGCAGTGTTGCAAATGAAATGTTCAGTTTATATGGCCCTTACTCATTTACAGAGACAGGTTTGTCAATAAACCACTGTCCCAGATAAAAACAACACACTTAAAAAGACATCAAAAATTATTTACAAAAACACATTAGATAGCTGTACTGCAGCATATATCACATCAAATAAGCTGACTAGTCAAATAATAAGAAAATACACCTGTAGAAGGCATTATATGTTAATGGATGAACAAAACCACAAAAGGCAGGAGAAGAGGGGGAGGCCCTGGGTGCAGATCCTGCCCTGGCTCACAGAGCTGCCCTCAGATCTGCAGCAAAGGGAAGTTTCCGGAACAATCAAGCCTGATTACATGTTAAACCTCATTCTTTTGTGTAAAGCCTACTTGCTGAGCCAAATGTTCATTATCCAGCAACCATCAATTTTTCATACAAAGATGGCTGTTCCCGTTTAATAACTATACAAATGTGTACTGCAAATAGATACACACACGCAGGGGTTTGAAATTTTAGCAGACTGAAGCTGGAACAACCACTCACAAAACTGAGCAGAAGAAAAACACAAACATTAGAAGTCACAAACTGACAGCTAAAGCTGGTGCATCCAAAGGGTGAAGCAGTTCACCACTGCCAAGAAAAGGTACTTGTTTTAAGAGATATTCTACTTAAGAAGGCTGAAAAGTAAAATCAAAATCAACTCCACTTACAGTAAGATGGTAGAGAGCAGAAAATACAAATATATGAATGTATCAAAATTAAATGGATGGTAGCAGTGATAACAAAAAGAAATCATAAGAGAAGGTAAGAAAAAATTAAAACCTAGTAAAATCAGAGCCATAATTTACACAGCTGTTAAAAAAGCAGATATTTAATAAATATACCTCATGTAAAAGTGGAACAGAATGCAAGCAAAGAAACTGCTAAAAGCTTTTTGAATGCTTTATGTACTTATTAATAACTAAAGGAACTAAGAGCAGCTAAGTATTATTTTTACAAATGGTGTCTAACAAACTTTTAGCAGAAGCAAGCACAGGAAAACACAGCTCAAATTTTCTCCGAGACTAAGTGGGGAAACATAGGGCTGTTAAATAACATTAAACTGTTTCTGTATCAGAAAAAGATTATTGTAAAATTCATTTCTGGGAGCCATGTATTGTAATATCCCAGTGCTCTTGCTGCACCAGTTCTGTCCTGCCACATAGTCTGAAACCAGCATGAAAACAAATGAGACCCATGAAAACTGCAGAATGTACACAAATGAAGACACAGAGGAAGACAAATGCAAACACTTAAGAAAGTCAGGTATTCAAATTCCATAGCAATCATGCTTAATTTAAATTAGGTCTGCTAATTGTAGCATACTAATTTACCATGCAATCAAGACTGGAACAAAATTAAAGGACAGGAAAACACCCAATATACTGGAAATAAGTAATTTCAAATGCCACCAGAGGATTCAAGCTCGCTTCCTCAGAGAACAAAGATTCAGGGAAAGGCTGTTCTCATGTGCGCCTGCAGAAGATTTTTATCTCACGTCACTGTGAGTCTCTCCCCTGGCACATGCTCACTGCCAGTGTCGCAGGACACCACAAGTAACTCCTTCAACATCAAACAGAACACGTCAAGTGACGTTTACATCTTCTATTAATTCTGAAGGAGTTTAAATTATATGCTTAGTACTACGTAAACACAGCAGGCAGTAATGAATATGGGGAGACTCAAGTACCATACTGATGTATAAGCATAACATTTGCTTAGATTTTCAGTACATGGCTAAGCTTTGTCCTCATATAAAATATGACAGCTGAATACCGAACTTGAGGCATTTTTGTGGAAAAGATGGTGATTGATTAAGCTAACAATCTCAAAACATGTCCAACTTACGGCACAGCATTGCCTAAAATGATAGACAAGAGAGTCTGGTATCAGGTGGCTTGGACTTCATATCTGGCACAAGGACTCCCCTGCGCAGGACTCATAAGCATCCCCTGTCTGAATCCCAGTTCTCTGGACCCTTTCACCTTCAGCTGACATAGAACAAAAATCAGATACACCAGAACAGTCTTTAAAACTGAATTTTTAAGAGGCTTGAAATAAACTATATTTCACTAGAGAAGTATGTTTTATTTTATTTGCAAATCTACTCTAAAGAACACCTAGGTATTAATCTCTAGTCCTCAAAATAATAGAAAAAAATAAGATAATTGGGCTATGAGTGGAGAAAAACTATTCAGGGATTATCTGATAATTAACTACAAATGTAGAATCAAATCACTTCAAAGATGTTTTTCTTAATGGTTTGAAAAGATGTTTATTTGCTCAAAATGGTGGCCAATACAAAGTGTTGAGCACCCTACTGAAAACTAACTCATTTCTCTCCAGGTAGGTGCCTGGTGATAGAAGATGACATGCCATACAATGTATTTCTCAGGTCCTTAAATAAGGTCTCCTTTTTACACAAAACATTTTGCTCTAGGGTGTACAGTTCCTTGTTAATATCAGCATTCAGCTGCCAGTAAAATAACAGGAATCCCACGTGCACCAGAGAACATCTCTTCGTTTGCTCCTGACCACAACTGCACACCTCTGAAAGAACAGGGACCTGCAAAGAGTAACATCATGGCATGGGCAGAGATTCCTCAGATCCAGACACATCTCCAAGTCCATCCCAGAGTTTTAGGTTGGTGGGCGCTCGGATTTAAAATGCACTTGTCAGAGACAAAAAACAGTCAAAATAAGCAGATGCACAGACTTTGTAAGGATTCCAACACCCAAATGTGTCGACTTCAATTAAACACAAGAACTGCACATTTCCAGGCCAATCACGTGCCAGTATGTACTCTCTGTCTTACTTCCCATAGTAGCACTGAACTGATCTGAGTGTCCTCTGTAAAGTTCAGGACCTCCCTTTTCCTCATACCTCTCCTCAAACCTGTCTCTTACCCCAGTATTTCATTTAGCTCACTTAAAACACCAGTGCAAAATTATTTTATATTCAGCAGTCTCCTTCATGTGAAGGATCCAAATAATTAATGAAATTGTCTGCAATTTGTGGGTTGCTTCGTTTCCTCTCCACAAAGGTTTTGACTTGAAAAACTGGTTTGTCCTGGGCAATAGCCAAATGTTCATACAAGAGAGTTTCGATCTGAACAAAAAGCTTTCAAGGCTCAGAACTTCAGTGTTAACCCTCTAAGACCCCTTCCCTAGGTTTTAGTGGCGCAGGGGAAAAGCCAACAGTGTTCAAAATTAATATAAAATATGATTTACACAGAATCCCACATAAACTAGAAATAACAAGCAATCCAGGTGGATTGCTGGAATCGTTACAAATGTTTTGAGGTTTTAGGAAGACTTTCCTTCCATTCACTGGACCAGCCTCTTTCATTGTATTTAAGTAGTGCAAATACCCTCTAATGGAGAGTGTATTGGAAGCTCCCCAAAACTCATCCATTAGTGAGCAAAATACCCATTACATTTCCATGCAAGCCCACAGGCTATTGTGATAAAGAGATTTCCAGAAGATAAGGTAGAAATTTTTTCTCCCCCAAGCAATGCTTTTGTCCTAAGGCCATATTGAAATACCTAGCAGAAGTAATTTGAATGAAATTTCCTCTCCAATTATGAGTGTCAGGAGGTCATTTAATATGCTGAGCTAGGCAAAAAAAAATTGAGCTAAGTATTATCAAAAGCATCAGATTTCCAGGTCTTTCCCATCTTTCCCAACATAAGGGAAACATTTCTTACGTTACTCATTTGAGCAAGGAAATGTGTGGCGTGACAGCTGTCACTTTAAAGTTAATTACAGTATAGACTCACATTTTAACGTTAGCTTTATCTCACCACAAAAAAGTAATATTCTGCTAGCGTCAAAGTAATTGTTTTTCTTCAAAGTGACAATGTATATATGGAGGAGGTGGCATCCTTCTGACACACACAGCTTTTAATGTCAATCTAGATGAATCAGCATTAAAAGACACTGAACACATTTGGGGGATATGTATGGGCTCGCTGTCTAACATGGTCCTGTTATAGCCGCTGAAAAGTTACCAGAAAAACACCAATGCATCAGAAAGCACCATTTATGTGTTCTTGGCCACCTGATTATTTCCATTCACTCATTTACATCCTAGTGAAAGGTGATTTCTCTTACTGTTTGTGAACATTTCAGTAATGAATAGCATTTTTCTTAGTTACCAAGGAACTGTTTGTAATGAAATACAATTTCCACAGAATCACTCATTTTAGAGGTGTTTTGCTACTTAAAGATTGCTTTACACTTTATAGGCAGTTAATTCTTGTGATCTTAACAAATTATTGTATCACTAAAGCCCTTTCACTGAAAGGAGAAGAGGAAAGAGAATTAAAGCATCAACGGCAATGTGGATACAAATCCAAGGTTTCTGCCTCACAGAAATCCACCTTTTTCATCCTCCAGAATTACCGTTCAAGTCACTTCAATACACAAATCTACCATCTTAAGTTTGCAAAGAGAAAGTCACTAAACAAAAGTGAAATTATTAAAACCTACAGTTACAGCCTGTTCCACCCAGAGAGGATTAAAATGAAAAAATGAGAAAACATTAGAAATCAGCATTCTAAGTCAGTTTTACAAGCCCAGCAAACACTCACTTGCACAATTCTACAGTGCTGTTAATATCAAATTGCAAGAGTATATTCAAGATACACCCAAAGTGCAAAGAAACAAAAGGAATTAAATCCAGATACATTTAATTTAAATACGTCAGAATTATGCTTTATCTTTCCATAATCCAATTTCAATAGGCAATGCCTCAGTGGAGCTGATATCAGAATACCAGCCCCATATGCCCTTTGAACCTAGGAGTTCTCATATTTCTCCTATAGTTTAAACTCATAAATATTTATACAGAACCAGTTTGACAGGTAAATGTGATTTATGTTTATGTCACCCCTCCCATGAGAAACTTATGTATTTACAGTTTGCTCTTGACTTTTTCTATCCTTCCGGGAATATGTTCAAGAAGAAACAATCCAGCCACTTTGACCGGAGGAGCAGATGGTTCCCTTTTCCAGAGCCATTAGCTGCGGTGAGAATCCCACCAGCTGCACGAGAGAGCTCATTTCAACCAAATGCACCAAGCAGAAAGAGGAGTCCTTCCCATTTGCCTCCTAATGTAGGAGAAGCCATATGGGAGTCAAGCCCTCTAGGATTTTTAGTACATATCAAAACCCATTATAGAGAAATGTGCCATAGCTCAGTAGTCAGAATACCACTAGTAACCCTTTCTTGCAATGTGAAACCAAATTAAAACTGAGAGAAATCGAAGGTGGAGAAGGCCAGGATTAAGAGCACACAAGCTATCGCTAATGCAACAGGACTATACAGAAGTTTTATAAAGAGAGCAGAGGAAAACTATATCAAATATTTGTCACAGCAAAAAGTCCTCTGCTGCTAAACATGCCCAAGATTGCAAAGTTACAGGAGAAATTTAAATTGCAATCATAATTTTTAAAGGAAGTGCATTAAGAAGTGAGCATTATGCTTTGAAAGGGGGCCAATTGAAACAGAAAAATATTTATTTATTTAATGATAGAGTACTCCATTCCTAGTGCCTAGATGCCACAATCCTGAGAACATTAGCACACAGAAACACCCGGGTCATGGCACTGCAACGCACTCCACGTGCAGTTACTCTCAGGAGCAAAGTCATTGCATCCATGGACACGGGTTTCAGGATGGTTACCCTGGCAAGAATCACAACATTACAGTGATTTATCACAATGCTCCTCAGACCAGCCCAACCTGACCACCCATCTCCCCCAAGACAGCTGGCATGCTGCCAGCCTGGCTCGGCAGAAGGTGATATTCCCAGCAAACTGTCACACATGCTCAAATATTTCATTTCTGAGGCTGGCTGAAGGCTGCGGTTTCCATCCTGTGCAAAATGGGATTTCCACCACATGACTTCATGCAGCAGCTCTCTGCTCTGAATCCTTATAGTGCTGTTTGATCATTTTGAAATACCTAATACTCGTTTATGTGATTAAATCAATAAAAAGTCATCTCTTTTCCATTAAGATGCTCAGTGGATTTACAGATCAATTTCTTTCGTTTTGTACTTCAACTACTAACAAATAAATGGAACTGTAAATTTTGAGTAGGAGTTTTCTGACAAAATATCACACCTGAAACCTTGTTAGTATCTCTCAAATTGTTTCTGCCCTTGAAGCATAATTTTAAACTTAAAATGGCACACTAACAAGATATTGAAAAACAAGGATGGCTTATTTTTGTTATGAGAGACACTGTGGGTGTCCACTCTGTTTGGAAGACCATTATTGTTGAATTTTCACAAAATACTACCTTTAGGCACGCTGGACACCGTCTGGAATGGACTGAGCTTTAGAGAAGCGAAGGTGTGCAAGCAGGAGCAATGAATGGATCCAGAATGTGCAGGTCTAACACAGGTTATTTTCACACAACAGTGCCCTCCCTCACCTGCCCTAAACCAGCTCCTTCCATGGCTCTGCCCAGCCCACCTGGCTCTCACGGCGAGCCAGGTCTCATTACACCAGGCTGCTCCCATGCTCACAGGTTGGTGGCCAAGAGCACCTGAGAGCCAAGTCCAACCTACCCTGGCCTTTGGAAATGGAGGCACAGGACAATAATTTGCCTCCCTTTCCTCTCCCCAGCCCAGTTCAAGAAATCTGTAAGAAAACGTGGAGCTTTATCTCTGTCACTTCTGTCACTCCATCAAACCACTGCTGCAACTTGCTCAATGGGTGTGAAAGTTACTGCTTGGAGCAGAGATACCAACACGCAACCTGAATCTCAAGATCTTTTACTTTAAAAAGCAGGCTAAAGACAACAATTTTGAAAATAACAACATCACTAATGCAATTCCTGGCAACTAAGATCTCTATTTATTTACAAAATCTTTCTTCATTGCCACTAGGATTTCTAAAAGTCACTGGCAGCACAGAACACAACTTTGATAAAATATGAATCACAAATGTGGAATAATATCAAGAAATGAAGACTCCCCTAAAATATTACTTGGTAGAAACTACAGTCCTCTAAAAAAGATTAATATAATTTCTGATAGCTGATGAACAAAATTCACTCTAAAACTCAAGTCAAAGCTTATATTCTGAGTCTTACATAGATTATTAACTGTATCAACGAACCAGCTGCTGAGAAATTCTGATACCAGCTGCAACTGTTTACTCATAAATCTGAATATACTGCTTTAGTCAGGATTAGCTACCTACCAGTCTCACCAGCAAGTTTTCAGGCTACAAACGTTAAGCTCCACAGAGCACCTGATGAGCAATAATTATGTTGATATTTCCCAGTCTTGAAGGGACACTCCTGTACTGCATCAGATCCGATACCATTCATTAGTTCACACACTTCAATGGGATTTTATCAAAACCCACAGAGCAGTGTAAATACAAACACTCATCCTATTAACTGCTACATTAACATATTCACATCTCTAATAAAAAAGATACTAAATGTATTAAGCATTCTTTAAAATTTAAGGTTATGCATATCTCTGTGAAGACTGTAAGTGCTCTAAGTCAAAATATTTGCAAGTCTTTCATGGTGCTGCCTCTTTCAACATAATACTGTTTTGCTACTTCAAATAATAAAGCAGCTTGCTCACAGTAAGCATCTATCCATCATTTCGTAGAAACAAACCCCTTATCACATTCAGTATGAGAAGGAACAATGCATTTAAATAAATGTCTTTAAAAAGAACGATCGGTGGATCTGCACAGTATGATTTTTACAATGAATACAATTACAAATCATTCAGAAATTAAGAAATCATATCTAACATACTAGGAATATGATTCAATCTGTTAAAACAGGGAAAAAAAAGCAAGACTAAACAGTATTAAAACAAGTAGCTTAGAAAAACATCGTAAGAATTACTCGCAAAATCCTTAGATTACCTTTTGGATCGTCTCAACATGCTGGTAGCAGGCAGAGAGAAATTGGACAGCACTGTCCAAAAGGAGTCAGACATGATCTTTAAAAGCTTTCATTGCTGGGAAAATACAGCACAATCAAGCCACTAGCAATAAATAAGGAACTAAATAATACCAGTGACAGAGCCAATGCAAATTCCCTGTAGACCTTGCAAGCTGTTCCATTAATGTGAGACAGGCAGGCAAGCGTACATATTGCTGCTGTTTCCACTGCCTCTGTTTTCTCCCTGCTCCATCCCTGCCTCCCTCCCTCCACCTTAGGAGGCAGTGCAAAATGAGATATTTATTCTCTTCCTAATATACACACTTTAAACCTGGAGTTTGCTGTATACACAACATACGTGCTTTCTATACATCTCTCTGTGTTCATCTAATTACAAACAAAATACTTTCAATATTTTCAAAACCATAACTGGGCACTGCTTGCAATCCTGAATAACACAGGGGGGTTTAAGCCGTGTCTGCACAGACAGCACCACTGACTGCCTAGTTTGTGTTTTTATTCTGACATGGTCGCTCTTCTTTTCCTAACTACATGAGGCACATCAGGGGCATTTTGCTTATTTGTCTTAATTAATCTTCCACCTTTAAACAAATCCCATCTTTCATCTTTAGTAACCCAAGTGGATTTTTAATTAAAAAAAAAAAGCTTCCAATGCCTCCTAAGATCAGTTTATCAGTTTAAAACCAGAAATCCATTCTCCCCCTGAAGTCAGGCACACCACATCCACGTCAGCCACAGTAAACACAAACTCCTACGTAGCACCTGGCACCCAAAAACAACTCAACCAGCTGAATTCTGACAACAAAGTGCAAGCAGGACTCATGTGATGCACATCAGAGGTTTCCCACACACCCCCTTGCACATCAGCCACAAGTTCACTGCTCCCCTTTGTGCCTGTAGAAGCCTCTTGCCATGTTTTTGCTTTTTCCAGGGTCTAAACAAAACCTCACTGAAGCTGCCTTCTTTTTTTTTTTAATTTCAGTATGCAATCTATTTTCTTTCTATTGTGGCTTTTTTAAGCACTTCTGCCAGTAGGAAAGCTAATGACGTTCTCATATTTCAGCCTTCTTGAGTGGCTTTTTATCACAGACATGAGAAAGATGACAATCAACAGCTGGCACAGCCTTCCATGCACAATACATCCTTAAAAAGATACACAAAAATGTCTGGGAGAAAGAAATCCCACTAGACTCACTTTAGCTTTCCGCAGAATCTCATGGAAGGACTAGATGGTCTTCATAATTTTCCATTAAATAATGACAAATTTGTAATACATACATTTATCAAGAATCGCAGTATCTGATTGAGCAAAGTATTCCCTTCCACCTGGGCTTCAAAACAGGCAAATGGAATTTTTAGAATCTCTGTACAACATGACCATCTTTTCTAGTGCTTTTAAACATTTCTACAAAACTAATCTAAATCACATAGTGGTTTGATTTCACAAAGTTAATTTGGAGTACAATCAAACCAAATTCTGCCACTGTCTACTACTGATGAGAAAGAGTAAACACATTCATTTTTCTGTCCATATAATATCATACACCAATCAAGTGGAAACTGAACACTAGCCTTTTAGAATTATATTCAGGATATTACATGACCTTCCAATTCCAATAAACTCTGGGTTTGAAAAGGTATGAAAATTTTACTCTGTCAGCTAAAACATGAATTGAAATTCACGAGCAATAATGGTGGGGGAAAAAGTGTTCTGTTAACTAACAAAATAAACCTATCACAACAGAAATAAATTCCTGACTGCTTATAGTTAGCAAATAAGATCACAATCAGCTAACACCCCTAAATCTGTATTAGTCACGCTTTTTTCAAAAATGATTGAAAACTCCATAGTTGAAGACATATCACTCATTATCACTGCACTCAGCAGCAGCACTTTCACATCTCTTGCAGGAAGGACACAAAAAGGAGAAGCCATTTTAGGAGAACGTTTCTCCATGGGCATCAGTGACTGACAGCCCTCCAGCAATGTCAATCCAGCTAAACTCTGTCCATCCTCTGCTGTTCCTGGGGAACACGGGGCACCCCGAGCAGGGAAGGGAATGGGTCTCTGCTATCATCAGAAATCCGTCCGTCCACCCATCTTGCCATTTAACACAAGCCTGCAGAGCTTTTACCCAAGAACTGCAAAAAGCACTTTGAGAATTATATAACACTAGTTCAAAAGCAGCAGAAATTTCTTTTAACACTTTATATTCCTGCTTTTCAAAATGCCTGTTGCACATGGAAATAAACTCTAATCCTGCAAATCAGCGCCTGCAAAGTGCTCATTTTGGGACCCAGAGACTCCTGAGAAGTTCAGAGTATCCAAACAACCATGAAGACACCACACTTGGAGATGCAGAGTTTTTACAAGAAAAATAGAAGAACACAAACCATCAAAAAGCTTTTAAAATAAGTCATGTCTTAAAATATGACAGTGTCAACATTTGCAGAATTGTCTTTAGTAGCAACAAATATAGAAAGCACAAGGATTTTCTCACATCTACAATGACAAATTAAATCCTTTGGGGGAACTGTCTTGCTGTCTCTGCACAATCAGCAAAACATTTTGGAAAATTTGGACCAGAAACTTCTCACTAACTCAAAAATATACCATATCTGTATATGAGAAAACGTCAACAGCATATTCACACAAAGACGTTACAAGATGAGTTTCCTATTTTATTTAACTCATAATAACATTAACATGTCTTTGTGAATTCCAGACCCTGAGTTATTCCAAGCCTGAAGAAATCTCTTCCCTTATAACATTCTTCCACTCTCCTTTCAGGATATTTAGTCTCCATCAATCTTCCTAATGCACCTTCTCCACTTTACGCTCAACTTGTCCTCTGAAAAGACCACCTGCAGGACATTTCAGCAGCTCCTGCAATGATGAAGTATTTCTCTGTCAACCAAACGTATCGTTTCCAGGGCCCTCCTAATGACACTGCATCCACTGGACAGTTATAAATAGTCAGTGTCAACGACTTTCCCAATTTCTCATCTTTACCATTACCAAAGTAGGACATTAATTAAGCCTGACATTAAATGAGAATGCAATTAGGCAAACAGTCCACAGGAAACCCATTGCTTTCTGGTCTTTTTTATAGCAGCTACATTTATCATTACATAAATTTTCTTGGTATAAGATCATCTTCTTTTAAATAAAATCTGTCATTTTAGAAGTAAGCCAAACTCCCTGAAAAGTTTGAAGCAGTACCAAGCAGATCAATGAGGTAATTTTGAAAAAGAATATACCAAAGATCAAAACTCCTGTGACTGACGACATTTTAAGTTGCTATGTATAAAGAAAAGCTTCCACAAAGTATTGATTATATTTTTAAACACTTCAGCCAGGATGAACCATGTAATAGTGCAGTAGTTTTCAAATTAATATGAATTTCATGAGTTACACTGTGGTAAAGGAAAACTTATAACGGAAACCAGTTGAAGCACTAATTGGCAAAAACCTACCTCTTGCTAATTACTCCATCATTTGAATGGTTACATTGTATTACACTTCACATAAGAACATGATACTTTCAGACATAACTATTTTAAATAGTCATTAGACTCAAACCCACGAATTATTATATATAGAAATACCCAGAAATTAAAACCGTTTTGCTAGCACAGCCAAATTCTTTAGAGAAGTCACAACAAAAGAAGATACATTCTATCTCTATAAAGAGCATATTGACTTTATTTTAAACTTCAAATTGTATGCTCAATGAGCACAGAAAATTATTCTACTGTAAGTAAGCATAAGTTAACACAGGTGAAGAGATACCTGCTCTACATCACCATACAGTGAAAAGTGTGTAAGGTGTAAAACCTCCAGCAGAAAACTTTGGTCTTTCAATAGAGAGAAAGGAGAAAGTTCTTCCTTTATGCTTTTAAAAAAATAAAGGAAGGTTCCTTTAAAAAAAAATTACATGGGAGATGTGTGTTGAGCTATTTGGGGCATCATTATTATTTGAACAGTGACCTACGCAAGTGAAGAACAGTCTGTCTTTGAGCCGCCTGCAATCGCCAGACTCGTAAGTACCAGTCTGACAGAAAACGTTAGGCTGAATGTATCTTCAAGGTTCACTCTTCTATCATTTGCTAGGGTGTAAAACCATAGATTTCTTCCTTTTGGGACAGAAATCACCAAGTCACCACCCTAGAAAGAGCCATACTCTTTTACTACAGCGGCTCCCATGGATTTCAATTTCTACCTCTGTATAAAAGTGCTCCCAAAGACATATGCGTATGAGGTTAAACAAAGAGCTGCTGGCCAGGGGTTTTGGGGGTGAAGAACAACCAAACTTCCCTCTGGTGTGCATCCCCTGTGCAGGGAACATCCTAGTGACTGCTCTAGTTAATGATTCAAAGGATCAGAAACATTCACTGAGGCAGCTATCAGGCACTGCACCTGCATGGAAGCTGCCAGCTCCTCATGTAACTTTAATCGGGCACAGTTACTGAACTAACAGGGGTTGCCATCCTAGCGGACAGCCTGAAATGCTATCTAATGTACTACAGTATCACTGCACAGTTAAGCACAAGCAACTGCTCTGATTTCAATCTAAAACAACTCTCACAAAATTGTACTCACTCAGATACAGAAGACGCCAACTACAGCTCCACAATTAGTATCTTCTAAGTGAAAACACTACTAAATAGTGATAAGTGAGCAGTGCTAAAACACCAAGTTAATTGTGCCCCAAATCTTATGAATATTTAATAAGAAATATTCTTTCTTTGTATTTTTAATTACAAAGTATCAGTTATTAGTATGTTAATATTCCATGCAACACTATCCTTCCCAAGTTAAGATGTTCGGCAACTCCAATATAACACAAGCTTAACATAATGTTAAACTCACAGACTTGACAATTGGGCTCAGATGCCATGGAAAGGTCAATTATCCTCTTTAAATAAGTTACTAGATCTTGCATTCTTTCCCTGGCCCTGCCTTCTTCATGTGAGATTCAAATGTCAGTTGTCCAATTTAATCAAATGTAACCTCCATATGTGATTCAAATGCCATAAAAATTGAGAAATGTTATTTGAAAAACAACAACACTGAAAATGAGATCTGAAAATGTCACTTCCTGTTTACGCAGAAATCTTCTAACGTTTTATCCAAAATGTTGCTGAGGACACTGGGTAGCACTTGCAAGAAACACAGCATCACAGAGTACTGCGGTAACCCCAGCATCCTCTCCCAAAGGTTCTCCGTCCTCTTCACCAGCCAAAATTTATCCAAAGGAAAATACAGATTGAGCCTCCTCTTGCCACCATAGCATTTCCTCATCTTTGTCATATATTATTTATCCCAGAGCACTTAAAACTTCCTTTTCAACCTGTAATACAGTCTTAATGAATTCACTGTGCATTCACTGGATTTGCAAACAGGAAGATAACTTAATCTCTTCTCCTGCCACTCCAGTCTGCAGCAGCCTCTCCATGAAGAAGTACAGCACTTCACGTCTTTGCAGAATTTTTCCACCTCTGGCTCCCTGCACCTGAGTAACACCATCAGGTTATTGCCTATTCTCCTCTAACATGGGTTTTGTACATATCCCAGAGACCTCTAACACACAGTCCTTGACAGACATGGTCCATAATCACTCCAACAAAACTATCAGCAAAGCAGATTTGAAAAAGAAGGTGTTATTCCCCCCATTTTACCGAGAATTTACAGTGCAGAGCCTAAAGGACAAATTAAGGTAAGAACAGCAGCAAAGGTGGCCGGCAGACTTTGTGTCTTCGCAGGGAGTGAGGACTGAAGAAGAAATACCAGCGGACAGCTAAAACTAAACCAAGACAACAGGCAAGTAATTAAGGTAAAATGAACAAAGCCAACACCAAAGGGAGGGAACTGAGCTGTGTTTCAGTGGGTGAATTAGAGGGCTTTGAGTTACTCATCTCTCAATTACCGGCTAACAAAAGCAGAAAGGGCTCCCCTCATCTATGCAAGCCCACAAATGCCCAGCGCGCATCCCAGGGCAGCCGCCTGTGCAGACTCTGTGCCAAGGATCACCATGGTGCCCCAGGCTGAGGGCACACGTGGTGAGCAGCGAGCAGGGAGTGCTGTCACCTGTTTCACAGCGTATTACCCAGAAGACCAAATCAAGCCTGAACTCTGAAACAAGCTCTGGCATCTGATTTGTTCCTCAGTATAATTCAGGTTGTTTGCTCCAACCCAAATCTCCGGTGCAGGACGTTCCTCTCCATGGTTTGTTTCCTCTTTCCCTGGTTAACACACTTAGGCTCGGCTGAAATGTTAAGGATATTGTAAAGCCCTTGCATTTACCACGGCTTTTCTGAGACAAAAAGCTTATTTTGTAGGATGTTGGCTAAGAAGAGTTATTCTGGGAGCAAGGGGAATGCTAATGTAATGAACAGACGAAGAGGATGAATTTTACATTTTCAAGCATAAATTCTTAATGAAGTTAGAGCATGGGATAAGAACAGACTTTACAAAATAAGCATGGTACAGAAGAGACATGAGAAATCATAACCATGCTTGGGAAACATCAGGGGTGCTAGTAGACACGCACACACAAAAAAAAGGAGAAAAAGTTTATCTAGTTTTAAAGACAGAATTACATCCTTATTTGGACATGAATTTTTAACAAAAAGTAGCCCCTATTTTAGCCATTCCTCTGGAATACTATGAACCTTCACAGCAAAAGCTTAGCTTTTAATCTTAAAGTCTGGGAAAACTGTGATATCATCAACTGTCAGGCAAACTAACTACTCCAGGTTGTGAGCCTCAGAAAAATATATAACGTATGAACAGATCCAACATGAGAACAAGCCTGGACCACAGATTTTTAAATATCTACAGATTGATTCAACTCTATCAACTGTTCTACAGTAATTCTGGGAAACCCACAAAGGTGATGCCTTACAAAGCCAAGGTTTCCTAAAATACACATAACATTTAGAAGATCTTGAATGAAGACTTTTATCTTATTTATGACTTCTAACATGTGTGTCTGCCTATATATAAGTGAAGACATAAATGTTAGAACACAGAAGCAGATTTAATAAATTAAGATAAATTGACTCAAACTGAATTCTCAGCTTCGAAATAAAGTACAGAATGGACAGATATGGAACTCTTAATGATTTCTGCAGTCTCCAGAGAAGCATTCATGTTGAAATACTAAAACCAAAACTTATCAGCTTGTAATGCTAAATCTTACTACACTCTACTATAACATTAAAAATGGCACAAATAAATCTAAATAATATAGCTAGAAACAAAAATATATAACAAAATTGCTTGGTTTTAAAATAAATTACTTTCATAACCCACCTCACCAATGACCTTTTAAGCCATCTCAGATATAAAGAAAAAGAGAAAGTGTTGATAAATGGGAATATCCATCTTGTATTCACTTTATTTTCTTTTCTACCAAATTTTTATTAGGACATGTAGCATTATACAGGATTTTATAGATAAGGGAAAGAAAAAAAGTTAAAATTTAAGCAAAAATGTAAGTAATTTTTTTAAGTATTTTTAACAAACATTTTCTGCACTCCCTATAACAATGGAGCCGGTAAGAAAAGCAAATCCTATTTCCAGCTGGCTGAAGTATTTAGCACAAGACAGACTTCTGAACAAACACACGAGCGGGGAGAGCGCAGATCACGCGTGCAAACCACCACCACCACCACCTGCGCGCCCGGAGAGCTCCCTTCCTGCGCAGAAAGCACAACTCCAAAACCACGGAACGCTCCTCGCGGGAGCGACCACTTACAAGAGCACGATGTAGAACACCGAGCGCGGCGTCCTGCGGCCCAGTCTGCAGCCGCCCGTGCTTTTGACAAGGAGGGGAAAGTTGCAGAAGCGACAGGTCCCCGTTTTGTGATCCATCTTGCCACGAGCGGAGGCTGCGCGCTCAGCCGTGGGGCACAGGCTGGGACACGTCCCCACGGCTGCTCCTCCATGCCAGAGACTAACGCAGCTCTAATCAGCTGCATTTTGCTCCAACTAATTGCAAGTTCTCTGCAAGGGCAAATGCAGACGCTCCTGACTTTAAAGGAACACTTCTGGTCAATATTTGTGTGTTGATTCACTCGGAAAATTGGACGTTTAATGATTCTGGAATCTTCCAGTCTCTCGGAAGCAGAATGGGCAAGCAGTAGCATTAAAATGAAGTGTGGAGGAAAGCTAGTAGAGGCTTTCACCAGATTGCTTTCAGTGGAAAATTTGCCCTAAAAATTTGTTGAGAATTATAACTTGATCTATTCTGCTATTTTAAATTTCTCATCTACTCACAAATAAAAGTGAGACTCTCAGGAACAAAAATATAAATGTAATAAAGAGTCCAGAAAATAATATTCACCTTCTTAGGCAAGCTATAACCCAGATATACATTATCACTTCTACTTGTGCAGCATGTCTTTGATGAGAATCAAAAGAATTACTTCCAAAAACGGCTTTTTTAGTGTTTATACAAATAAATGCCCATCTCAGCCCAGAGATGTGACAATGCAATTCTCAGTGCACAGCAAGTCTTTCCCAGATGGCTGGATCAATAACATCCCTGCTCTAAAGACCTAAAGGTCTGAAGAAAGGAAAGGACAGGGAGAACAGGAAAGAAACAAAAGCACACAGAGCTCTTTCACCACAGCAAAGATTACGGTTTGAAGATTTTATTTTAGAACATTAATAATTCATAATGACAGTGTAATGTAAACTAGGTTAGAAGATTATGCTCTCAAGTACCACACAAGGGATTGAATGACAGAATAATAACAACTAGCCAAAGTAGCAAAATTTCAGGAGATAAATGAGGGGAAGCGAGAACTTAGAGCACTAAAAGAAGCATATTTGAGATGAATGAACAAAAAGAGGAATAGAGCGATACTGAAGAAAAGGGGAGCACAGATGCAGCCTGTAGAAAAGAGAGCACGAGTGGGTCCATTTACAGCAGATGAAGCTCTGCAGGCCCTCTGGCATGGTAGTTATGAATATTCCAACAAGAGCATAAATTTGAGACAAAAGTTCACCCTAGCTCAGGATAGCAAGACACAGCTGAAATGGGACACCATTCCAAAAATTGGTGAAAAATTACCCTGAGATCCTCTTTCCTTCTTTATATTGTAAACTTCCCTTAAGCTTTCTGGTTAATATTGATCCGCTAAATGGTTTATCTAACTAAACATCTAAAAAAATGTTTGAAGACATGTAACATGACTTCAAACAGCAATTTTTTAAGGAAACACATTGGAAAGGCACCTGCTGCTCATAGGCAGGAACAGTCCTGGGCTGACAGACACAGCTGTGTAAAATAACCTCTGTTTTCCCCAGCTCCAGGCCGTGAAGGTGACACCAGGTACTCGCTGTTAGTACATCTCTACTATTAGTCCTTAAGCACAGGACATTAACAGGCCTCTTTACACACACTGATTTTCCAAATTAAAACTAAAAATAGGCCCGGTTGTCTCACAGTCCAATTAAAAACAAATCTTGGAAAATGTATGGCATTGTCTATCAACAATAATAAACAAATGACTGTCTGGTTAAGAATTTATATTTCCTTCTCAGTACAATTCCCTTGCCAGGAATCTTTCAGTGCTCTGGTTGTTTCTGTATCTGTATTCAAGATTAAAAGGTCTTTGAAGGAGAGACTGCTTGGAAGGAAAAATTTTATACAGAACTGAGCACACCACTGTCATTTGAGGAACTCACAGGTATTTGAGGATAAGGACAGAAAAAGAAAGGCTTCAATATTTACTACAGTCTCTTAAGAACCTTCTGAGCTCTTCATTCCTCCCTAGGAGTTGCTGACTTGTCCCAACCATCCTAAACTCTGAACAGTGCAGGGGCAGTAAGTGAGTTGGTTCATTCACAGGTGCACCAGCAGATCACAGCCTTCAAACACAATTATATAGAAAACCAGTTATGAACCATAACCTTATATGGCTTATAGGTGAAATGGCCAACAAACAGTAAAGCCCTCCAAATTCCAAAGTCACAAGTACAAGCTCCCCTCTGGGAGCCTCCAATTTCCCAGGTCAAACCACCAGGTTGTGATTTACAAGTGGTCCCATGGAGGGCAGCCAAATGGTGAGCCTGGAAGGAGACAGGAATTCACACCTCAGGCTCCAAACCCCAGGGTTTTAACTCTTCTGCTACTGCAGCTCCAGGCAGGATGCAGGGATTTTTGCATTTACATAATGCCTTCACATGAAAAAATTATACCATTCATGTTACGATGCCTCAATATTCCCAACCATATTAAAGTAAATAAACAGTTTCCCATCAGTCAAAGACACACAAGACGTTATCTGAGCCTGTCACGTTTCAGGTATCACCAGTATGTCCCTCTCATGTAGTTTCTTAGATGGGAAAAATGATTCCCAAGAATAATAACCAGTACAAAAGAAAAGGAATAAGGAGAAAAATTTCCATTAAAAAAGAAACTCATTCATTCAATGTGAGATGTAGATTAGAATTCAGTTGCCAAAAGCTTACCTACTCAAAATTCATTATTTCACATTATGCATAATGATATATCCACAAAGTTGTTCTGTTTCTCATTATTCTTGAATTGCTGATCTACACTGTTTCCAAAAGTGACATTATGCTGTCTTGCAGTCAACTCTGACCAATTATTTAGCACATTTAAGAAAGCAGAACCTGTACCAAATCAAGCACCGGAAGATAACACTTACTGCAAAGCCAGAACAATTTCCAAATGTCATTCAAACTGAATACCGGCCTCTTCATTAATCCTCTGACATTTGTCAAAGAGGAATTTCTAACTAAAAAACAAACAACTCTTAAAACCTGTATCATATCAAGTGACTTTGCACTGAGCAAAATTTAAGCAAAGATAGGAAACCATCAACAACTTTTGATTAGACTTGAGGTATTTCAAAATAACAATAAAGAAACTTATCAAGTCTGAATTCGGAAATGTTTTTGATCTTCCCTAAAAATAAGGAACTTCTGTTTACAGCTGCTGCCCTGATGTTGTAAAATATATGCAGTCTTCAAAACCCAAACCACAGGTGATCTGGGGATGTATGAGCCTTCCTTATCCTATGGAAGGGATTTCTGCATCAGCAGGACTGGAGTTACAAGACTTTCACCGAGGCACACCAGCAATCCTCATACACAAGATGAAGAGCCACGGTCTAACAGGAAACCCATTCCAAGAAGGTGGATGTCTCCATTCCAAGAAGGTGGATGTCTCCCTCCCCACCCTTGGGTGAGGGTTTGCTGAGCAGCACCCTGCAAACGTGGAAAGCCCACTGGATTCACTGCAATGGAGCAGACTCGCTCAGGACACTGCCCACCCAACCCCACTCATACACCCAAACAAGCCATAGCTCTAAATATAGGCCTCCCCTCATCCATTGCAACAGCTTGTACAAAAAAGGCTTTAAATAAAGGCAGGCAGCCCTCCAGGACATTTGCTGAATGCCTATGTATAATATATTCTTGTTACTTACCACAGTTATTGATTAAAGGCTTGTTTCCTAGAATAGGCTTTTTATGTAAATAAATTAATATATTCTTAAATTATATCACAGATGTCCATAAAATCCTAATTATATAAAACTCATAACATTGTAATTACACACTGATCAAGTAATTATGTAGTGTGCTTAAAGACTATTTTGGAGCAACATTAGGTTTCCCATTTTGTTTTACTTAAATAAGACAGCAAGGGTCTGGTCACCATCACACCCACAAATGGTGACCAGATTTTGTACAGGCTAGGAAAAAATTCTATTAAACTATTCTGCAAAGCTATAAAAAAAAATTAATAGCTATTTCAAATAGACTTCCTTAAAGCTAGAATTTCCAAGGGAGAACATTCCTAGAAAAATAATCTCCACCATAGATCCCTATAAGAACATGTTCCACAACTGGCATGAATTCATGAAATTGAAATAGTACAAAAAAATGCCCCTTGAATGATCCAGCTGAAGCCAACTCTTCCCCTGGTTTGTCAGGAAATTGAAGCAAATTTCCACTGAGACTTCACCTCAGCTGCAGCATTCAGAGATGCCAGAAAAACAGCACCTGAACACTTTCATCCTTCTCACCACAAACAAATTAAACTGTTTCTAGAATTACTGAAAATGTCTTATATCTTACTGAGGGTGTTACACAGCATGTAGCATTTTCTGGAATGGGGGTAATTGCACTCTCCTTTAATCTCACGGTTCATCACTTCCAAGTTAGAACAATCAATTCATGACATCTCCTAAGCAACTTGAGATCAAAAAATGCTGTAAATTCATATTTTGATTAAATTAAAGGACAAATATGGGTGCACAAAGATTTGCCAGCTCATAAAGAGGACCAGCTGTGAAATATGGCCTCATTTTCTTCTTCAGTAATTTGACTTTCCTGTTACCCCCAAAAGAGTGCAAGCCAGGTCCCAAAGACAAGACTCAGCACTTGTTTAATTTTGGACATAATTCTCTTTTCTTCCTAAAGATTCATGACCTTAAATCCAACTCACATTTCTATCAACTACAGCAGTCTTATTCCACCTGTTACCAATTTGTTTTTATTGTAATCAGACTACATTTCCTTTTACTCTTTTGAAAAGTTTACATTATTTTCATTTGTTCAAAGATTATGTATAAAATATTTTCAATCTTAATTAGACTAATTCTTTCAGAAGCCATGAACTTCCATGCCATCTGTCTTGACATCAGATGCACCAACAGTTGTTCATCTGTCGACATAAAATTATCAATGGCACCACGAAATATAGGGAAGGAAGGAAAATCTGTGCAAATTCTTGCAAATGCAATATACCAAAGGCAGAAAGTGAGGAAGGTTTAACGTGAAGGCACAAGTTTTTCTTGTTACATTTTCCAGCAGTTCCCTGCACAGCCATGGAAATGAATCACTGCCTGGCTAACCTGAGGTGCTAAGCTGAGCAGATCAATGACAGAGGTAACTTGCCAAGATGAACCTTTGCTCTAAGCAAGCAGGAATGGCTATCACTGGCACCGTAACCAAGTAAACAAAACTACAACAAAGAAAGACAGGATAAAACAGGATCAAGAGCTGCACAGGTGAAAGCAACAACGACGAAAATAAAAACTTATTATAGTCAACCTAAGCTCTTACACAAAACCATGTATCTGTGAATCATCAACCATTCAGTATTTAAAGAGCAGATGGCTGGAAGGTCCCCATATGTGAAAAATATTATTATCAAGGAGTCCATAGTAACAGTGGAATAAAGCCTGCTACTAAGACTCTTATATGAACTGTTCTTAAAGAGAAAATTATTCACTGACCCATGTCAGAACCCTGAAAATTGAAGGTTTCTCAGAGGAAGAAAAAGCAGTTAGTACCGAAAAGGCTTTTGAAAATAATCAATAATCATCAGATCTCATCTCCAAAAAGAACAGTTCTCAACTGACTTCAACAATAATCTAATCTTGATATTTAATTGCCACTTACCAGTCTGTTAATTAGCCCCAAGGCTAAACAGCATTTAATCGAGTTTAATCACCCTTGTTTAAAGGAACATTACCCAATACCAGCCTTTAAATAATAAAAATTCATTTAAAATTAGATTGATGGCAATGACATTGAAATGTTAGGAGACTGCTCTGTAGTCGCTGCCCTTCACTTCCCCACAAGTGCTGCCAAAGCGAGCACCTTATCAAGAATTGTCAGCAGTTGCTGCCCAACGTGCAGGGAAAGAAAGCAGCAGATGCTGGGCAAGCCTCTCTCCATGGCCATGCACAACGAGGACAGGCACATGCAGCGTCCCTTTCCTCTGCTGACAACCTGATTTCCACTCAACAGATGTCGTATACATTACTCTCCATTAGAGGGGCAGAAGCCTAAAATAGTTCAACTTCACATTTTCTGGTTAGTCCTTACCAGAGCTGGCCAGCAAGAGCAACCTCCCTCTGAAATAACATCTAGATTCAGGGCCTATTGCATTACCACCTGATGAGTAACTGAAATTTGACCAGCCACATCCACCCTGCAGCATGTGAACTTCAAAACCAGCCCTCTGGAGCTATGTTGGCTCAAGTTTTAAGTAGGTACCACTGAGCTCCGGTTTCATAACCGCACACACGAAGATCTCCAGCGTGGGTGAGCCTTTGCCTGAGACTGTCCCCCTGAGAGCTGGTGAAGTTTCCCCTTAGTGAAAAAGCTGAAGGTTTCCACTGGGGCTGCTGATGGCTGTGCTTGTCCCATATAAGCACAATGAGAAGCGAGAGCTAATCCTGAACGGAAAATATGTCAGTTGAGCTGTTAAATGCTTCACTATAAACTGCGCTGCTTTGGGCTATCTTTGATTTAGAAACTCTTGTACCCTTCACTCAAGCCTGCTAACAACAGGTTTGATTCTACTCCTTATCCTTTCTATACCCTGTGCTTGGAGACTTCAGCCTGCCAGCCTCTGTAAGAAAGCAGAATGGATTTCCAGTGAATAGAACAGGGTGCAGTATTTAGCACAGACCCACTGTTTATACAGGGGTTTTTAAGGATCCCACTCTTGGCTGTTTTAACTTGGTTTTCCTGACACCAGACATGCCTGTGAGGGCTCCTCTGCTGCATGGTAGAAGTTGCATGTGTGCTAAAACAAGGTACCGCCAGGAACTGGCATGCACACACCAGCAGACAGGTTTCCATTCCTTAATCCATTTTATCTTCTTCCCTCCAATGGGCCCAATAAGGACCATCAACTTGACCACTAAATGATTGGAAGCAATTTGTGACTAGGAAGCTGTTTCCTTCTGTTAGATGTTATTCTCTTGGACTGTAAAGCTGTTAAGTTCATAGATGGTTATGCCAACACCAAACTGTTAGAAATTCCTAGTTGATACCTCTCCTTACCTCCACTGAAAAGGATGGCTGGAGCACGGACTAGATGGATTGCTGTGCGCTTGAGAGTTCAGGTAAAAGACTAGAGGAGAAGTGACAAGTGCACAGTCAGCACTAAATGGGAATTTAAGGTGCTGTAGACCTGGAGCAGATGTAGGAGAGAACATGTGCTGATGAACATCATTTCCTCGGCAGTGGGAGTACAAAGGAGAGGAGATTCTGACAAGGTACCACAGTAGAAAAAAAAAAATCAGGGTCAATATCACATCTTCTGTTTTAATAAAGAAAAAAAAAAGATAATTCCAAAATACAAGTTATATCTTTTAAGCAAATGCAATAAACTAAGTGGTCAAAAGTCATTCCTTTCCATTATCATCCAAACCAAAATGTATTTTTCAGTCAATTTAATATCCATTCAATGTTATTTTTCCACTACAAAAATTCTCCAATCTGGAATTACCCAAATCCCTTCTTGCAGTGATTTCCAGGCTTGCTGGAATACGCACCACTGTCAATCTCTAATCTAAAACGTTTAACTTAGAAAAAAGAACAAATTGATAATGGCACCAGCAGCAAACATAGACCATTTGTATCACTGCCTTCACAATTTGGGAGCCGTGGTTCCATGGCACGGCTGGGGCAATAACCGAAACACGCAACTGTGAAAATATGAATTACACAAACCATTAACTAGAAAACAACATTTAGCAGTGGCAGTTGTTTTAGAGCAAGAACTAATTAAGCCTGAAAGCAGCACTGCAAAATGGCTTTATTCTAATTTCAGCAGTGGGGAAACTGAGGCATGAAGAGGTTAAGTGACATGTCCACAGCACATCCACGGGAGCAAAAGGACTGCAGCTGAGGGTGCTGATGCCCAGCTCTGTGCTCAGTTCTCTGAACTATCCTGCTCTTGCAGGGTCAGCAGCCAACGCACGTTTGTACGCACACAGGGCACAGGAAAGGTCTCAAAGTAGCTGCTTTTCAAAAAGCTGCAAACAGACTTGTACATAAACACAGCGCAGAGGTTCTAACACCTACTTTAGTGAACTATACACGATGAGATGTCCTTCACTAGAAATAAAGTAAAAGTTAACTTACAATTATTGGTATTACAAAGTGTGCTTATGTGTTAGAATACAAATTAGTGCCATTGTATTCTTACACCTATAACTTTGATTTTTGACTGAGGGCTGAAAAAAAAGTTTCTATTTACCATATGTAAACATAAAAGTGAGCGAAATGGAAATCTGAGGCATGCTTCAGTTTTGTTTAGAATTCAGATATTATATACTTAAAATCCTGAAGTCTAGCATGTTTGTCCATGTTCCTAGCTTTAAATTTCCTGATGAATCCAAATACTTATCAGTAAAGCAACCTTTACATACTGGAAATCCTCCCCACCAGCAATCTCTGCTTAAACAGCTGATGAGCTTTACAGTCTGCAGACAGAAAAGGTTAAGCCTGCCTCTTACCCTGCTCCTCCCTCCACTGACTACACTATAGATTCTTTTCACCTCCTCTACTTATGAACATAGTAGTAAATATACAATTTCCTTAATTTTACCTAATAGAAATAATAAATGGAATTACAAACATCATAAATAGAAGTTCCCATTACTAAATTTCAAAGCATTTATAAAGTACACAAGCATTAAAAAGGAATTGCTTGCTAAAATTCCATTTGTAGAAATACATGTGGCAATGTAAGTAAAGACGTCTTGCTTCAAATCTAGAAGTTTACAATACCATTCGTAATTCTAAAAATAGCAAAGGCAGCAAAGGTTTCTGAAGATTTTAGCACTGTGACAGCTTTCTGACAGATTACTAAAAGTGCTTTTTAAATCTGAAGAATGATCAGACTAGAAAGACAGAGTTACAAACATTCAGTTTTACTACACTAATGCTTGGGACAAAACCTAACCACAACGTATCCCACTTAAAAACATTTCTACAATGCTTTTTTTGGCTATACTTCATGGTTAATACTCCACAAAAGTAAAATGTTAAACTTTCTAAAATGAAATTTTGTGTACAGCCAAATAAGCATGACAGATAAAGAAAGTTCTAACAAATCAAAGCAATGTCTATCACCACAGAAAATTCTGGCTGGTTTTTCTTCATAAATTCAATTTGAAATGATTAAGTGAAATTTATTTTTCACAACAGTCCTTACTGGATCCGCAGAGACGGGGCTCCAAGCCTCTGTTTCCTCCGTTTCATCATTGTGTTGATACACTGATATGCCTCTTCCCAGCATAAGAGGCTTAAAGCAGGGAAGGAGAGGGCACTGTTATCACTCCAACGCAGAGCACAGAACAATCAGTGCAATTCCAAGCTCTTCATATACCCCCAGTGTCAGAGAGACCTCGGGAGTTCAGTAATGGTCCAGATTAATCACACAGCTCATGTCAAAAACCTAATCACTTATAAAAAAAACCAAAAATTCAGATTATAAAATCTTCTGCGAGCCTATTCACAGCATCCAGTGAAAGGAAACGAAGACCACCAGAAGGAAAGGAAGGTGCCGACAAGCCCAGGACACAGAGGGGCCATCTGACCTGTCACACAGCCAGCAATATGGTCCTGCCACGCTCCGGCCGAACACGCCGCGAATCAGCCACCAGCTCCTGGGCCCCCAGGAGCAGCAGCAGCCCTCCTCACCAAACCAAAGCCAAAGGGAGCGATGGCACACGGGAAAGGATTCTGGCAGGAATCTCACAGAGCAGCTTGAAAACTCTCACGGCGATAGGAACAGAGGCTCCGCTCCCACCCAAAGCCTGGCAGAGCCCTCAGCGGTGTGTGAGGAGCAGCTGCGCCCGGCCGGCGGGGACACGTGAACCAGCCCTTGTTCGGAAATCAATCCCCTCAACTACACGCACAACTCGCATCTTAAAACATCTTCCCGTAACTCCCAAGCTGTGTTCCAGCCACAAACTTTATGGATCCCAGCGCTGAGAACAGAGCAGCAGCCCGGGGAGCCGGATGCTGGAGGGGAGGAAGGGGGAACACCTTCATCAGGAGGCAAAGCTCCCTTTACACTGTAACTCTGGCAGTTCTGCTTGCAAACAGCAACTTCAGTCAGCTCAAAATCAACTTCATGTTATTAACAAAACTGTCCTAAATGATGTCCAACACTTTTTAAATATGTATTTGTAAGAATGTAACTTTCCCCCCCAAAAATTCCCCCTATGTATATTTGATAGGCTTTAAAATGCTAAAAGCTGTATTTAGGCTGCCATTCACGAGTACTCATCAACCAAGTCAAACTCCAGGTGACAACTCCAATCTTCAGACCCTCCTGTGGTTCTGATAGCAGCCGCACACTACAGAATCCCAGCCTCTCACCAGTCAGGAGAACAGACTGCCAGGCTCAGGAGGAAGGACGAGGGTGGCTGTTCCTTACGCACCCAGAGCCCCTGCCCCCCACACTGTGCCTCTGGAGTGAGACCGCACAGCAAGCAACAAAAAGTACAAATTTGGTATGCTACGTATAATTCTACTGTACTTACTAAATGAGAGCCCGGATTAAGTAGTGGAAACTTGACAATAAAAACTGCGCAAAATACTTTTTCCACTTTTAAATCCTTGATGAAAACCTCCATAAATTCTTTGTCTCTGAGATTACAGTCTATACAGAACACTAAAATACTCCTGATTCACCAAATCACTTTTTTTAGAGAAACAATGCTTTTGAATTATTTTTAAAGCCTAATACACAAATAGCAGCACTGCTGTGGAGCCCCACAAGAAAAATTTGGCACATTCCATGACCAGAACCAGCCCCATGGATCAGCTTAAGAGCAGCAGGTTATTTTTGACCTACTGCTCGTGAGCTGCTTCTACACACTCAGGGAAGGATGGGGTGGTCAGAAAAAAGCACCTCTTTCTCTCCCCATCTATACAAAGCATCACAAGCAGAATGCATTGACTGGAGGCATTATTTCTTACTTTATTTCCAGATCCAAATCAGAACAGAGTGCAAAAGCAGCAAAATTCCCTACTCCTTTTCAGAATCATTTTTCATCCACCTCCTGCACTTTGGCTTTCCCACTCTTGGGACAATGGCACTTGCTCCTGGCAGGGAAATGGCATCGATCCATCACCAGCAGAAACAATCACCCGCCAAGACGAGCAGAAACTGAATTATATACTCCATTTCTCTGCAGATACAGAGGAAATTCCCACAGCACCTGAGCATGGCAGCACGAAGACATAAACCAGCATTAAAGGCCAAAAATTTTCTTTCCTGCCATCAAACTTCTTATTGTTTCCAAGGTCTAAACATTAAAAAGAACACAAGTAGTTCAGCACATCTCCCTAAGGAAATTCCTTGGTGTGTTTGTGTGCTATTTTACTGTCAGGAAGCTGGGGGTAAGTTTAACAAATTACGATGAAGACTTGTTTAATGAAACCCCCTCAGAAATGTCTAGGGCAGCAGAAACTAAGAATCTTCAGAGGTTTATAAGTGGAAGGGTAGTGCAGAGAAGGAGGAAGAGAATGAGAGAAAACAAGCCCCACAGGGGACATAGGCTGCCTTAAAAAGTGATTAGAAGGAATAAAGACCACCATAAAAGGCTTGCACGTCTTTAGCAAACAATTTTATGTTGCTTACCATATTTCAGAGATAGACATAAAAACTTCAGGTAAATACTACTCTTTACCAGCACCATCAAAACAGCAGTCTGTAATACTTGGTTCATATAAATGTGTATTTTTACTGGATATATTCTGGATGAAAATTATTTTTTCATGTTTCTTATGCCTCCATTTTCTTTTTCCATTTGTATACAGATTTTAAAGTATATTTCATACAGATGGTTGATAGAAGAAATAATTAACAAAAAAACTTACAGCTGAAGTTGGAAACTGGTTTAGCAAATTTAGTTTGCTGAGGAAATTACTCTTTTCAAATTTGAATATAACATGGGAAAGCTATATTTTCTTTTTAGAAAATTTTACATTTAGGTAGCACAAAAATTACAGAAATGCATACCATTAACTCTGCCTTAGAAACCATGAGGATTTCAAATATAAATCCACATTTTTCATTAAAAAGCCTGAACAGGCCAATAAGGTTCATGCTATAAGGAACTGAATTTATTATTAATTTATTATTATTGGGGTACTGAATATGAAACCATATGGCTCAAGGGCCACTCCAACTGGATTTAGTGACTACTGATCAGCCAAGGAGGCAACCAGAAGCAAGAGTGAGCTCCAGGCTGGTGCTGTAAGTCCTGCAGCTGCAAAGAAATGAAGTTTTCAGCCTGATCTGGGTGCTGAACTGCTGTTGAACACATCAACACTCAGAGGGGCTTCAGCATGGGCCTCCTCCTGCTGCCTAGTCCCCACCTTTGTCCTTTCAAGTCTAGAATGTCTCTACTGCGATTCACGTGCAGGTGCACATCAAAACCACGTGAAAGCTGCAGCCAACAATACAAAGCCAATCTCTGTACAGACAACAGAACAGGATAATGGCTGAAAATAATTAAACCACTTCGACTAATAGGCTGGAGATCAAAGTTTGAGTCTATCACTCCACATTCGCTATGTGAAACTAAAGAAAATATTAATGAATGTTAATTATTTCTTTTGTGAACAAAGCATGGGGAAAAACATAACCAGTACATTTATATGCATAATTCATTAAAGGAAAACTTTGAGCTCTGATTATTGAACCACACCAGAGACAAAATATAACTACTTATTCCTGTTCTCTAACTATTCAGTCTCTTAGCAGCCTACAACTCAGCTGACTATAATTTCCTTTAGTGCATTTAAACATAACCCCCTACAGAAACACAAACACTTTAAGCACATTAACAACAAAATGGTATCTAAATTATCAGGCATTTCTCTTAATGTCACCCTGCACACAATTCCCCCATCTGTTTTACATGTCTGCTCATTCTGTGCTGATTATTTCAAAATTAGGATTCCAAGATATCCAAGTGCAAAGCCGTCCTTTACAGTGTGCCTGTGTTTCCTTCTGCTAATATGGAAACAGTCATCAACACTCAACAGACTTCACAGGCTCCATCCCACCATTCATTCTCTTCGGCTTCCACCCAAGACCTTCTTTAGGTGACAAGATTTCTCATGTTCTCCTGACAAAAACAGTGAGACGTGTAACTCCACTCCTTTTCCTTAGCACAAACAAGCACAGCAACTGTTGTTGTCCCTGCCTACAATCAGTTCCTGCAATAAAATAGAGATTACTCATACTGACCCAGGAAATATGAAGCATCGGGAGTCAAACAAAGAAAAAGTTAGAAGCATTGTCAGGAATAGCTCGTCCTTTTCCATTCAGCAATGACAAACACCCGAGCTGATCCGCAGGCTAAAACATTTCTAACTCAACAATCCAGCAAAGCAATCACCAAACCAGCAGCCATAGTCAAGTCCTCATTCTGTTTCTGGCAGGATGGAAAATAATTATTTTTTCCCCACATATGATTTTTTACAGTAGTAAGTGCACCCCAACCTCCAGACTCAGACACAAAAAGATGCTGAGTGGCTGATGTTTGTATGTAATGCAATCGCTACTGAACTGCGACAAAGGCTGGAGTTTGTGCAGAAAATGGATGCACCTCTTGAGGGTTCCTGGCTCCGAGCCAGGTACTTCATCCTCCTGTCCATTCCTGCTTCTGCTTCTGTCGGTGAACAAAAGTCAGTGACTGACAGTCAGTGAATCAGGACACAGCTACACCCATAACTATTCCTACTCGCCAGCCACAGCACAACAGCAGCTTTTCACAATAGATTTTATTTTCCAAACTTATTTTTGCTTATGAGGGTCACTGTTAAGTTGATTCAAGCAGAGGAAAAGCTGCCAGAAGAACTGAGAACTGCCTATAGTTGTAATGCCAATCTTTTTTGGCAGAATGGTTGAACAAATTTATACATAGTATATGTATATTTTTACCTTACATTACACGCACATAATTATTCCCTTGATATAAATTTCTCTAATTTCTAATTCAAAAACTAAGAGGATTGTTTTAAATCAAGTAACTACGCTGATACTGGGATATGCAAAATCACGTAGCTCAACTCCACAAGACCCTTTTCAGTAAGCTTGTACATTTCATAGCACAGCATCAACACAGCTCTGCAGCAGCCACAATGCACTACTGACTTCATGAACAGTTAAACTTCTCAAACAACAAGATATCATTTGGTTCTTGACTACACTTGGTACTTGACTTCACTACAGAGTCTGTAATTCCAGAAGCTACAAATAATCAGCTAGATAACACAAGCAACCAAGACATTTCAATTCTTCATAGATTTTTAGTCTCACTAATATTGCAACCTTGGCTTAAAATTTATGGCCTGAATCTTCTTGACACAGGTTGCTAAATTTCTTCACATAATGACAACTTAAAAGGTACTCGTGTAAGAAAATGAAAGTGAAGTAATAAAAATTGCAGGACTTAGGTAATACAGAAATAAAACATTCAGTCACTTGGTTTAGTTACCAGTAACTGAAACACTACACATCTGAAGCACTCCATTTGTATCTCAGATACCTCAAATGAAAATACATAAGTAGTCTTGTGTCATACCCACCTCCATGCTGGAATGAGCTGGAATATCTCTGGCATCCTCAATTTCAATTCCAAAAGTTTTGTGCCAAAATATCTAAGTTACATTAAACAAAAAACTTACTGGTAACTCACTGCTCCACTATTTGATCAAAGAACCTTCACAATCTTCAAATGATGAACACCACCTGTCTTAGAAATCTCTGAAATCTTGTTAAGCCAGCCTTTGAGGCATACTGGTTTAAAAAAAAACCCAAACCAGTCAGTGCTTCATGTTCTTTAAATAACTCCCTGACTGGTTTATCATTGTCATATGAACTAAACAAATAGGTCTGGTCATGCCCCACTTTTTAAAAAAGAACTTTTGATCCTCTGTATTGTTCAACCCTGAATCACTAGCTCTACACAGCATTTTCCAAACACTGTGTCTTATACAAAGGGGATAGCTTACACTGAAAGACTGAAAATCATTTCTCATTAGAACCAGAAACCTGAGGAAGAAAGGTTATAAGCTTTTGTGAGCTTCATATCTGTAGTCCACAAGCTTTGGGAAACAATTTTAAATCATAATGCAATAGCAGGCAGTGCAAAAGCTTTCTCTTTTATATAATGCAATCAATAATGCAATTTCTTCCACCATAAATCTGTAAGCATAGCAGAAGCTAAGCTCTCATAATACCATTGAAACACAAGTTAGTTCGCTAAAATTCTTTAAGCATCACAATGCATTTTTAAAAATTGCTGTTTGTTTAAATCACAGTTTTGAAAGCCTACTTTTCCTGACATGTGCTACTTTATCGAAATACCTCTATCAGGCCGCCTGCTCCACAAACACCTGACCTGTGTGGCCCAGGAGCTGTGTGCTTAAACTTCTGTCAACAGACTGTTTGAAAAGCAGTGATCAAAGTTGTCCATATCACATAAATAATCACTGACTTCTCTGGAGTCACTTCAGTGATGTCGAAGTGGCAACACTCAACACCGCAGCTACTTCCATATCAGCATCAGCTCAAGCTGGTAATTAGAAGTAAGCTTACACTACCACTGCTTTTCCTGCTACACTTAAGGAAATGAATAGAGGCTTCAGGCTCAGAGAAATCCAAGCTGGCTGTTTCCAAGCCCATGACAGATTCTTCAAAATGCTAACAGAGAAAAGAGAGCATCTAAATTACTTCCACAACTGAACAGCTATGTATGTTCAAAACAAACCAAGGGATGAATAAAGAATAATTATACTTACAAGCTTCCTCTTCTGGGGAGACTGAGCTCTTTCTGGAAAAAAAAAATAAGAACGAAAACCTTGAGTTAATTTTACTTTTTATTATATATTACTAATTTATTTATCAATAAATGACTGAGGTAGAATGAATAAAGAGCTGGCCATTTCCCAGCGCATGCTCAGTGTAGAACTGCACAGCTCTGCTGCTGCACATTCACAATGCACAGTGTCTGGGGTACAAAAGTTGCTCATTTTGCCTAAACAATCATTGTCTTTGTAGTCAAAAAATCATAAGCACTCAACAGAGCAAACATAACTTTGAAATTCAAGCCTGAGCACAGATAAGGCAGTAATTAATTCTGTCCTACATACCTCATCAGCATCAGACCGAACCACTTCCAG
The DNA here is from genome assembly GCA_013400735.1 of Pomatostomus ruficeps. Classification (NCBI taxonomy): domain Eukaryota; kingdom Metazoa; phylum Chordata; class Aves; order Passeriformes; family Timaliidae; genus Pomatostomus; species Pomatostomus ruficeps. The sequence goes on from VYZT01015988.1 coordinate 52,961, forward strand.
AAGTGTGGAACGTGGTGTGCCTGCAGCTGCTGCGGTATTTTCTCACACTCTCACCAAAAGGAAGAATTAATGCAACAGAGTGGATTTTGGGGGTGATTTGGGATTTTCTTTTAAACATACACGTTAGTTGTGTTATGTATTATCGCAAAAAATCCGAGGCCAAACACAACTCCCACTTCTGAGCAGCGTTTTGCGCTTCAGCGGCACAAGCAAAGGCAGACGGGGAATTCTGTGGTTTTTATTGCATTCGATAGCCCAGGGGCATCGCCAGGCGCGGGCAGCGCTGGCCACGGCGCATCCCCGGGCACTGCCCAGCGCCGGCTCCGCAATTCCCGGCCCCGCCCGGCTCCCGGGGCTGCGCTCCCGCCGGGCACCGCCAGGTGGCAGCCCCGGCCCCGCCACCGCCCCGGTTCTGGGCTTTTCTGCTTAAAACACCGGCACGGGCGGGACCGCGGGCGGGCCGTGCTCACCCCCGGCTGCTCCGCTTCGGCTGAGCCCGGCAAGCACCAGCACAGCTACATCCAGTACCAATAGCCATACCCATACCAATACTGTCAGGGTATTGATCTACGGGATGTGTTTCTCATCCCCTCTAAGAAAAAAATAAAATCAATGTTTTCACTGAATATGGGGAAAAAACCAATAGAAAAAAATAAAGTCCCTAACATCGCTAAGATAATCTCTTTTCCATCTTTAGCTACAGTGTTTGTGCTGACTGACACGACTAACAATGTTATTGACAGGCAGTGAGTGGTCTGTTCAGTAATGCATGGGATTTTGACTTAAAGTTTCTCAAAGATACCAAAAAGTCACAGCCACTAAAAACGAATAAATAACTAACTCTTACAGGCTGTTATTCTTTTCAACTATGAGTTCTCCATAATTTGAAATTTCATTACAGTTTAACAGTACCGAGCAAATTCCATGTGTGAATTATCGCATGGCTGACAGCTTACAGCATCGAGAAATAAATTCCTGTCGTCAGACAAACTTGTCAAGATCTAATCAAAACACTTCAAGTGCGTAAGATAATAAATCATTAGCATCTATAACAGGTTGTGTGGTTTATATTCTAAAAAAGGTACTTCTTCCACTCTCATTTGTTAGAAAGAATTAGTTTCCAACTGTGAAGCCTACATAGCAAGGACAGCTTTTTGCCACTGCAAATGAATAAAAAAACAGGTAAGATATAGGTGTTATATATTATTCTGTTTGTGTAGATAGTATGTTACTTAGACATGCATATACATCTCTTTCATCATATGAGCAGCTGTATTTAATTTATCCTTTTTAAAGAAGATGGCATCTCTTGGCAGAAGGCACCTTTTCTGTTCAAATGACGTATTTCTGTTTATTCCAACACAGCTCCAGAAATTTTTAGAATTAATGTACAAAGCTCTGGAATTTCATGGTACTGGATAAAAAAGCAAAACAGTGACCTTTAAATCTCTCTAACTACCTTCTAGTTTTTGAACTTTTAGGGTTCATTTTTACAGGCTTTGCTCTAGTCATTAGAGCTGAAAAGTCATTTAAAGAGCGAACACTCCCTTGCACCAGCACAGCTCTGGTAATTGTGGCTTATAATTACCAGACATACATCACAAAAAACATGGTCCAGGAACAGGAACGGACAAATCCTTTCCTTTATGGAACGCTTGTTTTACTCAAACAATGTGACCTTTACTACTTCCTATAATGTAGGTAATTCAGGATTAAATGCATGCAAGGTTAGAAGGAGGACTGCCTGGGGCTTTGTTCCTGAAAGCATCCCTTGGAAAACGAGTTTCCAAATAAGGAAGGAAGCAAGTCCTAGCAGATGACATCTCAATGCAATTGAAATATTATCCTATCCATGTAGGAATTGTCTTCATTCTGCACCTCCACCTTGACAAATACAGTGCAGCTGTGGAATCAATAGGCAGTAGTTCACATTTAATACCACTGTGGTCTTGACAACAAAGAGCACAATCAAAACAATCAATTTTTATACCTGTTGTTCCACTATGCCTCATTTCATGTTAGTCTTAAAATCCCCTTCACAAACCCTAACAGCCACGCAGCCCACCACATCCTGGCCTCTGCAGCACTTTCCCTGTCCTCTGGAGAAATGACAATGCACCCTCCCAGCTCTTTGCCCTTTTCTGCCTCTCCAAAGCTGCTAACAGCCCCTATAATCCCCCAAAACAGACCATGAACGGTGGGGTCAAGGCAAAAGCACCAGAGCTGGACATTACACAACCATGAGCAGTGCAATTATGAGATTTGCGTTTCCCCGATCACCAGGGAGTTCGCGTGTGAAGAAGTTACATCCCAGGGAGAAGATGCCTGGAGATGGAAGGAAGGAGGGAGCAGACTGCAGACAACTGATGAGCTGTTTCCTCTCTGAGGATGCCCACTGCCAGGAGAACACTGCAGGTCTCCAGGGGATCGAGTGGACAATGAAAATGCCTCCCAGAGATGGGGATACACTCATAGTGTTGAGACTCAGTTGGGCCTTACGACAGCTGAACACTTCAATGTGTGCCATGGGACCAGCTGAGAGTTCGTGTCTTAAAATGACAGGGTAGTTTCAAACATAGGAAGTAGCACTACAAAAACAGTGATTCAATAATTATGAAAAATGCAAGAGAAAAGTCCAATAGCATTTCACAAGCACCCTATGAAGGTTAAAGTCTACTCAGAATCATATATAGTATCGTTTATAGTAGAGACTAAATGTTTTAGTTAGTAAATTACGAGGTAGGTGGTATAATTTAACTGGTTTCCACTCACACCACAAAGGAGTTTGGCATTACATGTCCACGTATCCTGAAAAAATAAATCACATTTTAAGAGGTGAGATAACTAATAAAAGAGTGCTGAGCTGTGACTACTTGGTCTGAAACACTATTTACAGGGTGCAGCTGTAATCCTTTCAATATGCTAGTTTATCCTGAAGGACGTTTTTCATTTAAGACCACCCTTCTGATGAGAACAACACATGAAGCTGCAAGATTCCAAACTGCCCCTTCCGACAGCACATCTGCCTCCCTGAGCACTTGTGCTGCCAGTAGCTATATTTATATTACCATTATTACTCCAGCCAGCCTCCATGCCACCTGCTCTCTAGGTCAACAATACCACCCTCAAAACAGAGGCGTACATTTATATTTGATTTATATGAAGTGCTAAATAGCATAAGAACATTTTAAAATATCGGTGCACATTATTCACAAAGAACTTTCAGAAGTGGAAATAAAGAATTACTTTCACAGATCCTAAAAAATAAGGAGTGTATTAAATCTTGCAGTACCCAAATGACAAGAACAGACTGTTCTGAAAGTTAATTTTTTGTATCAGTTCCACATTTCAAGGCATAATTATTAAACATGCAACTTGATCTCTACATGACAAAAGAAGCAGCAGATTTCCAGACAAGCAGTTAAAAAGGAACCTTGGGAAAGAAATTCAGCATCAGGGAATTTATAAAAAGCTGATTCAAATATCTGCCTTCAAAAGAGTTCCTTTTATTTCCTTTTATCTTAAGTTCATCACCTCAATCATGAGGCTGTAAAGTCAGTTGGACACCATATCATGCTACAGAAGAGGTTTCACAATAGGACTAGATCCTCGTTTTACAGGCAGCAAGGAAGCTAAAAGAGAAAAAATACCAGCCGTTTTAAACATCGCTTTTCTGTTTGCAAAATATAGATTTTAGTACATAGATACTGAAAAATTTATTCAGTTGTGATCTTTTATATACAGAAACTGCCTCTGAAAACAGGAATGTTTCAGGCAGAAGGAAGAGTGCTGGCTTTCTGCATAGGTGCGTGCACACAATATGGAGCGGAAATAAAGTCTGGAAATCTATTTGTTCATTGACCTACAATACAACCCACATCGTTCAAGCAGATACGTTATGTTATAAAAGTGTGAAAAAACAGGAACCCATCACTCAGATTTGTCACTTTCTCTCCGTCTTGTGATTTGTCCTTGAATATGTATCTGCGCATATGGCACAGACCCACAGGCAAAGTTGGATGCTGGAGCCTGCACTGATGGCAGCTTAAATGGAGTCCTTGCAAATTAAAACAAGAGCCATCGCCACACAGGATGTTCCATATTTTTGCCAGAGCAGACAGCATGATTCCTGAGATTGCCTTTGACCTTGGCTCCCATGCAAGGTAGCTCACTATCATACCAGTTGGGACAATAGACAAATATTTTTACAGCTATAAGAGTAAATACATTTCAGTTAATAAGTTAATATTTCACAGATGATGAAATTCCACTGACAGTCAGTGACCTGGTACCAGGCACTCATGTTTTAATTTTTTTTCCTTTGCTGACTATGTTTGCTTTAGGGTATACTACCAACCAGCAGGGGATTAATTAAATCTCCTTCTATACATAACCATTTGCATTACAGAAATGATATAATGAGGGTTGGAATCTCCAGTTCTGATGGGAAGTACAACCTGGCCGTGCAAGGACAAACTGTAATCCATCCATCAGATTAACAGGAAGGAATTTTTCATGGTGATTAAAAAAAAAAAAAAAAAGCCCCATGCTAAGCTTTTCTTTCTCCTATCAGAATATGTCAGGAAAAATAATTTCCTTCTTTTCACCATATCACTGTAAATGGTTATTAAAAACAGCGTTTCTCAATTTCTCTTTCTAGAAATGATTACATCTGAACTTGTTTCCCAAACTCATCAGTGAAGAATTTTAAACAGCAACACTAAAACCGTATCTGTACTGAAGGTCAGATGAACCTATGGAATATGCTGCAGATATTTCTATAACTTACTGACTTTTTAGAAACTAAATTCAGGATCATACTGTTAGATCATCTGCTTAGCTACACAGATACTTAAAATACAGAAAATGAATACCCAGCCTCTTGCCAATACCATTCAAGATATTCAGAGGACAGAGAGTTTAATTCCCAGACCTTTCTCGGCTCTCTACTGAATTTATGTCTGCCATCGCACAAATCCTGAAATGCCACGGATCGCTTAGTCCCAGGGTATCTCCCCATATTCCCAGTACCAGCCAAACTGCCTGGAACCACCCTTTCCTAAGAGATCTCACCTTCACAGTGACAAAGTGCCACAGCCTCCAGAAAAACGTGTGTGACACCAGCATAGTCAACAGCGTACCTGTTCACCCAGTGCTACCCTAAACATACTACAAGTTCAAAACAAAATAAATTTATTGTTTCCATTCATTTTCTACCTCAAGAGAAGTTGCATGTCAATAAAATGCCATTTGCAAGTACTCTAACATATGAAACCAAATGGGGAAGAAACCCTCAGCTGTTTAACTAACAGGCAGCCTTATTTCTCTAAATATTCAGTATATATCAGTCTTCCAACCCACAGGTCACAAATCAGCCAATGATGCATTTCATGCTTTTAGATCTCCCGGCCTTTCTTTTCTCTTCAGCTTAGAAATCCCTTACTAGTCAGCAAAATAAAAAGCCTTTGGATTTATTTCAAATTAGAGTTACTGCAGAAGGAAATAAAGCTAAAAGCCCTTTAAACTTTAAGCAAAATTCTCAAACACAGCAAATTATTTTCCCTCCCTCATCAGCCCTTCTGGCTGGGCAACAGAAACTTATTCCTTGGTAAACAAAGCTAAGGATCCAGGTCACATCTGTGCATTAACCTGTCAAGAATATATGTGACCAGAAGCTTCCCGCTAACCTTTCATATCACTTAACCCCAGGGCTTTCCATGAGATTATGGATTTTGGTTACTTGACCTAAAATAATTCCAGAATACATCTCAAAACGGGCAAGAATTCACACTTTCCTCAGAGTATTTTCAGTGCCCACTCCCATGTGTATATATATAATATATATATATGTATTTAAGTAAGCTGGAGTGTCTACTCCATATTTTGTACATTACATCATATTTTCCAGCCCAAAATACAACATTACACAGCGCACACCATGAAACTGCTCATGGTAACAAACGGGACTGAAACCACTCGTCATGGCTTGGACTGGCCGATGACAATAAAAACAATGGATGCAGACCACATTCCCCAGGGATGAGCAGGGAGTTGCCCAGCCCCAGGAAAAGCCAGCTGCCACAGCTGAGTGGGCACCGGCAGCCCAGGGCAGGGTGGCACCCACACATCCCTCACCAGCCGCAGCAGTGAGTGACTTGCAGTCCTCCAACTCTCATTTTCTCCACAGGATTCATTCCTGTCTCTGTTTCTCGGGACCAGGAGCACAGGGTCACTCTGATTTCATGCCTTCAGTCAAGCAAACCCTTTCTTCCCATAGGAAAGACAATTGCTAGCTTCATATTCAAACCCAAGCTTTTCAGCTGAGGTTAAACAGATAGTGCTTTCTGAAAATTAAAACAGCCTCTAAGAACCCTGGTCACAATAATAGGGGTACAGTAACTCAGCTGTTCAATCCTTAGATATCAGCAAACTAATTTACTATTAACTTGATTCTTTTCCTCAAGGCTAAAAAAATAAAACCAACCATAGCAGCAGCCCTCTTCAAGTACACTTGCCAAACTTACTTTTAAATGTTAGAGAGCAGATAAAAGACAACCTTTTTAAAGTGTAATTTCACCTGCAGAAAAAAGTAAATTTAAATATTACAGCTTGAATTTTGCAACCCAGAGTCCTGGATGTGGTGCAGAAAAAAAACAGCACAGCAGAAGAAAAACTATGAAGTTACTCTCCTAACAGACAATCCATAAATTGCAACAGCAGTCGCTCCAGAAGACCATTATGATAACTTATTCCCTGAATTAGACAATAGCACCAACCCAAAATGTGTGTGTGGATCAACAAAATAAAAAGTGAGACACATGATAGTCTTCGGTAAATAAAAGGTTATACTTTAAAACCTGAGAAATAACACCAATAATAAATGCTCCAAATCTTCCTTATATATTGTATTTTTGCACAAATTAGCCTAAGGGCGAAGGAATACTGAGAGTAATAAAGCACACAGCTTAGACAGCTCATTAATCTTTCTCATTACTTAATTCTAATTTTACAAGGCCATGAAGCAGATTCCTGATGTGTGAAAGGGCCTGCCCAGCACTGAACAGTCATCCAAAATAATGGGAGCAACTGTTCAAAATTCTCTTTCATTTTGCCAGACGGCGCCACTTTCAGAAATTTAAGTCAAAAGGTCACGTTCTGCAGAATTTTGGAAAATGCAGGAAAGAGTCTCATCCCGGAGTGGTACGGGACTGCAGCTGTAATGCTATTGTTAGAAACTGCTCTTAAAATTACTCTGCACCAAAAATTCCTTCAAGACTGGGCATGCAATGATCACAAGGAAACAGTCACAGCTGCTAAAAATGCCAAGAGCATTACAAATAAACAAATCCAGTTTTATTCTCTCCCTTGTAGGCTCATACTAATATTAATCTATTATTAAGTCAGTTGACATTACTATACACATCTTCTCCTTAAAAGGTTCTTTCTGTCATCAAGGCTACCTGACAACCAACTTGATTCATAAAACTCTTTGAATATCCCCTAAAACTTAATAACAAAATTTTGGTGAGTTCAGGATTTTCTCTTTCTGGTTTATTCTACATAAAAGTTACATAAAACAACGAGCATCTCATGAAAGCTCGAGGCCTGGCTCATCAGCTCATATCCATTCAGTGCACTGTTAATACAGGCCATGAATAAAAATCAAAGGTTACCTCAAAATTTATATTGAAATACATTGATATTATATTAAAATAAATTGCACATTCTTCAACATCACAGTTGAAGCAACAAAAGGTACATGGTCAGTTCAGTGTTCACATCAGCAGCACGTCTCTCCCACCAGTCCAAAGGGTTCTGTCTGTTCTGTCAGGCTGGTTTCTCACTGACTCCCCAGCTGTAAAGTGTTTGAAAGCAAAAAGGCAGAAATTAAATTTGATGGTTTCTTTTGAGAGGCGCTCCCCATGTCTCCAATTGCTTTGTCAATGTTAGGCCAAGTCGTGTGACAGAGCAACAGAATTTTATCTTTACAATTGTCTATTTCTCAGTTAATTTAGACAAAAAGAAAAATGTGTCAGGCCAATGTTGCCAGACAGCTGGACAGCTTGGCCAGCCCTAAAACAAGGCCAAGTTTCCTAATAGGAAAGCTCTGGGAGAAAGTTCCAGGGAAGAAAAACCTTTTAGATCCTCAAAAAGGCTCAACAATAAAGGTGTCTCCCATCCTTCCCTAAAGCTGTATCAAGTCCATTCCACATAGATCATGGGAAAACACTCTCAAAAATTGAAAGCATAGGCAATCAATTTTAAAGGTATTTAGTAATTAGTCCTAAAAGGAATTCCAAGCAAATAAAGCTCCCTTGCCTTCATCTAGTTTATGACTGATAGCATCTGTAACCTCACGAGGCATCCATTAAGTTCAGTAGTTAATTACATCTGCTCTGACTGGACATTATTTACAGAACAAGCAGATGTAATTTTCCATTGCTTAGCTAAGCTCCATGAGGCACTTCAGCCTACCCCTCTCAAATCACCGCTTCTCACAAAAACACGGAAAGAGGAACAGACAGGGTGCTCTGATCATTTTTTGCAAAGGAATAGTTACAGGCCATCATCCACTTAATGAAGAAATCCACATGCTGAGCACCATGTGAAAATTTTGAATAATCAGATGCCAGACAGTGTTTACACCTTTGTAAGCAGACAACAGAATTTTAACTTCTCTTCCTGCCCTCAAAAGTGAATAGTCTCTGATATTTCTTATGCCTGCTGGGCTCCAAACTGGAACATAAGCCCTTGACAAAAGTGATGAAAGAAAGGGTTCTGTTGCTTCATTCCCAAAAAATAAATATTTTTTTACAACAAAAGCAAACAGCCACAGATATTTGACATTTACACATATTATGTGTATAGGAAGAGATATATAAGGTGGTTACACACCTAGCGTGACTCATTTCAGAGCCATAGGTGTAGAACACAAAGCCTTTTTACTACAACTTTTTAATTATTAGTTCTGAAAAACAATAATTTCATTGAAAAAACCCTACCATAAAATTGGAACATGCTTTCCTATCATCTTTCACACACACTTTCAAACATGGGGTTTTTTCTGCTTAGGCATATTTAAATTAATCATAAAGACAAAAAAAATATATTAGAAAAAAGCCATTAAATGGTCCTCTCAATTTCGGTGAGATAGAACTGTAATAATCACCAACTGAACTCTAATTTTAAAATCATAATCTCATATTAACTTCAAGGGTACAGCTGTGCTTGTCACATTCACATGTGACAATGCTCTAAGGTGGAATATAAAATGGGAAACTGCAAAGTGGTGCTAGGCCAAACCCACGACTAATTTACATCTCAAACCCAATGTGGGGAACATGTTCTACTGGTGCAGGTAAGACAATCTTTGGACTTGGAAGAGGCAGAACATATCTCACAAAAGCAGCATTTATTGCTTTCAAAATGAAAGACAGGTGAGGTGGGAACCATAGGAACTGACCAACCTCATCCCTGGGCATATTTTTAATAACCACATTCAGCCCTGTCCTCCAAGTACATCATATATTCTGCAAATGTCAAGTGAACTGAAATCTTTGGATCATTCAGATTTCTCCTATGAAAAAACGTGGGATACATCTAAGCATCTTTCACAGATTTATCTATGAACAACCCTACATTTAATACAGTTGGATAATTCAGGTTTACTCAGTGCCAAGAGATCTGTTTCAGAGTAAAAGAAAATCCATCCCCAATTAAAGTACTGGTAAAATACAGGCACTCGCTCCCAAAGCACAGATTTGAGAAACTGCAGACTGTGCCTAATGACTTTTAGTTCTGATGGGCGATTAGTGTGCTCTGTAATGGACTGACAGAAACAGCTGATTCTATTACAAGGACATGTTCTGGCTAGGATTCTCTTTCTGTTGCATTTAAATTATAAATACGGACTCTCTTGAAAATACATCAAGACTAAAGATATTAATCAATATCTAAAACTTCTGTCTTCTGTCCTTTACCATACTTCAAATTAGAACAAACACTGACTTCATCACCAGGAAAAGTCTTGCAGGTACTCAGGACTGTCTGTACTGTAATTTCTCTTCTGTACATTCCTCTTCATCCTCTACTCCTTTTAGAAGAAACTGCAAGGTTTTTTGTTTAATTCAGCTGTTGGCTTCAAAGTCAGTTTTTAAGGTATATTCCTGTTTGCATTTATGGGTACAGAAGAAATTTCCAAAGACTTTGCAAGACCTGAAAATTCATCACCAATTGTCACTGAACAGTCTCCTTCAAAGAGGATTTGGGAAGGGGCTTTTCCTCAGCTTGACAGGTCTCAAAACAGCAAGTCTAATCAATGGCCTTGTTCACACTTTCAGGTTGAATTCAATGCATGATTAAAGCATTCAGCTCAGAATAGCTTCTGGGGAGCCAAAAAGTCTTTAATACAATGTTTTTAACTCGATGGCTATAATGTACTATAGGAGAACTCGAATACCAGAACCAAAGCCCCTGCTCCTCTGACACATATTTCAGAAAACCTACAAAAAAAGGTTACTCATACTGGAAAGAAAAAGCAGCATGGAAACTGCAAACCGTCTAACAGGCAAAAAGCTTCAGTACCTTGAAACATTTAAGTACAAAAGTAGTGCAAGCACCTAAAAGCCAGGTCTATACCTCTGCACAAGCTTTCCCACTGTTGTTTTTGAAGTTTTGTTGTAATTTTCTTTTGCTTATCTCACCCCACTAACAATCAGCCCCAACTTGACAGCTGTTCTCAGAGTAGAAGTTACAATTTTGATGTGCTGCCGTGTGTGTTAGAGGACTTTCCATACAAAGAATGTTTGTTGTGATGATAAAACACTTAATTCTTACAATGATAACTAACAAAAACCACCTTATGAGATGTTTCATTGAACTTGTTACAATTTTGCTTGAGAGGGACCAAACTGCAAAGAAATAACTAAAAAATGGAAGTTTAGTGACTGTGAAGAAATAACCTAAATAGCTTTCAAAGAATGACTCAAGGTTTCACTTCCTGATAGCAACCATCTACCCAAGCTCCTCAGTATGGTAAGTTGTCTTCTCCAACAAGAAAACTCTTGGTTTATTTCCCTTATATATTTAACTCCTTAATCCCTATTTTCACAATGTTTTCTCTCAGGCAGAGCTACCACAAGCTGTACTGGTGCTCCCAAATTCTCACAACAGAAGTGCAACTTCAGCAGCCAGAACAAAGGATTAGTAAAAGCATTAAAGTGATCCTGCTAAATCCTACAGTGCATACACAAAAACTGAATTAATTTCATTCATTCTCCTCCAAGTTTAAATTCTGTGATAACTGATAATTTTCATTTGAATAAAACAGTTTAGAAACTGATAAAATAGTTCCAATGTGGTCTGACTAAAACAGGCTCCAAGCTCTTTTAACATATTTCACTTTTATATTTCTCACAGAGTAAAAAGCACAGCAAAGAAAAGGCAAGATGGTGACTCCCATTTAAATTCTATTCTTGGAGATGAAACACTGCTCCAAATTCGCCACCGTATTTTAAGCATTTCAGTTTACTTAGGAGGAAAGAAACTTTGGAGATTTAAAGATTTATTTTTAATAGTACTTGTTGAATTCAGAATTTTAACATCAGGAAGCAAACGCACCATCCAGTCAAGGAATTACAGATGACTGGCTCTAGGGGGATTTCTGTAACACACACACACCCCAAACAAACCCAGGGCAGCTCCTGGGGTTAGTACAGATTTACATATGTGCTAAGTGACAATTTAGACTTAACGTCTCAAATGATCTTTTCTCACATGTTTAAAAAAAGATGTGTCACAGGTACCACTTTATTTTCAGTTTTTAATTCCACAGGAGCTTCTTAAATAATGAATATGATTTTTTTCTGCCCATTACTTATTTTTATAGAAGTGTTTATCTTTGAAACAAGTTTAAAAGTTAGCTTGATATTTATTTTTAAAAAATCCTAGGATGAAAAATCACCTGGACACAAGAACTATCAGAGATTGGGCAACCAAAATATTTATCTTCAGAGAAAAAAAGGCAGTTTTTCAAGATGTAGTGAGCCTGCTGTCTTACTAGGTGAGCCCCTGGGAAAGTCTATTGCTTTGTTAACATGGTGCTGGGTTATTTTTCAGATGAAGGTAAAGCAACTCAAGTCATATTCCCTCCCCCACCTGAAGCTGTAAGAAGCTGCCCAGCTTTTATGTCCAGAGTGCTTAAATTGCAATGTACAGCCTGCTTAAAAAAATAAAATCGATAGACATTACGCCTACTTATTTAAAAATCAATAGACATTATATATTAATAAAATATTCTTTTTATTTTCCCAGTTATTCGAATTGAATATTTATAAGCCTCTCTAGCCAAGTTTAACATTAAATGCAAATGGACACAGAGCATTTAAATGTGTACTGGTTCTAGGAAGCAGAATTTGTACTGTTACACAAACTTGAAAGAATTATTTGTAAAATTACCATACTGAGGGGTGCAGAACCTTATTTTCCATCTTAATACTTCAAGTTTTCCTAATTTTGGTGTACTTAAATAGCATTCCACTGCCTGTTCAGACCTAGAAGCTATTAAAGCAAATGACTGACCAAAAAAATAGCATTTTCAAAACAATACTGGAACTTCACTACACAAATGTCCATTAATTTCAATGGAAAAGGTGGGAAATTAGGTTCACTGTTCTGTCTGAAAACCTCCATCTATGGCTTCCTTCATGCCTAGAAGGTTTTTGCTTCACAGATGTAGGTATTCCTATCAAAGCAAAAAAGTCTCTGGAGCCTGGGAAAGGCAGGGAGCAAAAAGAGGGCTCAAAAAGCCAACAGGCAAATAAACAATATAATAGCAAGATACAGGAAAGGGAAATGAATCTGTCTACAATGCCAGGAGCTGCCATGTGCAATACTGAGCATAAAGCAAAGCAGAACTTACAAGTGCTTCCACATTCATTCTAGAAGCCTGAAAAATAAAACAAAAGCATATTTGGCATCAAACAGCCACCCTCTGTAACAGGCATCCCACACACCTGCCCACAGGAGGATAATCTATGGGATAGTGTTGTCAGTATCTACTTATCAGGACTGATGAATTAAGCTGTGGGAGCAGGGAAGATGCTCTGCAGATGAAGTTTACCAGGGTAAAAATATTACAGAAGAAATGCATCACAGAATCTCTTTGGGCAGGAAACCCAGCCTGTAATAGCTAAAACTACAGTTCCAGGGCTGTGCTACCAATTCTCAGTTCAAGGCAATGAGAACAATCAGGAACCATTAAATAAGATCGGGGAAGCTGCAAAGTTAGGACAAGTCACAAGAGTGGAAGTTTTCAGTCTGGCCAGTGCTTCACCAGGATAACAGAAAATCAGTCGGAACTCCAAAAAGAGATGCTATTTTGGATTTGCCCTCAGCCTCCTACATTCCTTTTAATTTTTAGTGCCCACAGCACAATTCTGTCTTGACCACGGTGCAGCAATCCTCCTGGGCAGAAGCCTTTAGTCCCAAAGAGTTGATGAGCTCCCACCACGTCTAATTCCTTCTTTTTACTCCATTAGGTCATCCACACACATGGGCTGCTAATCTCTTGTCTACAGATTCCCACACACAGAGCCAGTAGGTATTACAGAGAAAGTTATCACAGAAATCTTATATTTCAATGGCCCACTTGGCAACCTCAAGTTACCCTTGAAGCATCCCTCCCTGTACCTCCCACACAGAAACCCATTTAACCACATTTATTCACAGAATCATCCACTATCAGCTTCCCCTTCTCCTCTTCTCCTTGGGGATATCATCTCTGCTGCCCCAGCCTCCTCAGTACAATGACAGGATACAATGACACTTCTGGAAGGTGGATCTTGTCCAAAAGATGGGGTCCATCAGCAGCAGCAGTGCAGAGGGAGTGCCCTGTGGTGTTCCTGCAGGTCTCACCTCTGAGCCTCTCTACTTAGTTGGTCCAGTTCAGTTACTTTCATCTTAAAAAAGCAAACCTGTTCTCGTAGTGCTGAGAGCTCCCTGAACCACACAAACACACACATTGAAGACCAGCTCCATCATGTATTCTGCATTCTCTGCAAAAACTGGAGAACCCTTCACTTAGACACCAGATTTGTATTGTATCTTACGTTTAACCATGTGTTAGGTACTGGAACTTGGTGCTAATTAAGCTTCTCCTTTAAGTGATTAAGCTTACCCTCTTCCCACCCTATTCTACTTTTATTAAATAAATTAGAAATAGGTGAGATCTATCCAAAAGCACGTTCAGTTTGTTGGGTTTACTGGTTTCTTCTTAAATGCTGACTTGAGGCATTCTCTCTCTTTGCTGATGACAGCCAACCTTTTTGTTGTGTCCTGTTCTAGATACAAATTAGAAAATTCTGTTACTTTCACTCCTGCATCTCTGAACAGGTTAGACATTCTCAACATCCCAGATAATCAGACAGAAAGCTGGCTAATGTTGTAGGTGAGTCAGAAGTCTTACCTACAGAACTAAAAAAAAACCCAAAAGAACAAACACAGAAGATCAAAAATGCATTATTTCATTACAGCAAAATGTTAGATAGAAGTTTGAGATTTGAGTTTTCAATTGAGATTGAGTTTACCATTAATTCCAGCGTACACTGCAATAGCAGATACTGCACAGAACCAAACATGGATTTCCTGTAAATTCTGGCAGTGTGAGGAATTTACCAGGTGGGTGGTCAACACAATGCCAGAATCAGGATATACACAACCAACTACTCACACAGCCACATACAGCTAAACTAGCACTAATTTGAAAAAGGACAGAGGAGAAACTGTGAAGGCAATGGACATCTGTAACTGGGGAATAAAAGGCAAACAGGCTGTTAGGCAGCATCAAGAACGGGATGGAACATAATGTGGAAATTATTATAATGGCATTAGCTCAATCAGAAGCACATCAGCAGCTATGATGCCATGTCTGGTTCTGGGCATGTCATTCACAAAGACAAATCCCAGACTTCTGGCCAAGACAGCTCACTGCTATTCTTGAAATTAATTTTCCTACGGAATATATACTTGAGCCTAAAACTAGGAAAAAAACCTCCAACCACCATGGAACAAGTTTTCATAAGAGAGGAAAAAATTTGTCTTTCTAGCCAAAAGAAGAGGGGTAGCTTCCAATGCCTGCAGTGTGGCAGCACAGGCATTGAGCAGTGCCTTCCACAGCTCAGCAAGGAGTGCCTCCAGTTCATCTAAAATGAATATTCAAATGCTGGCAGCCATCATTCCAGCAAAAGAAGCCTTTGGCTGCAGTGAGGACAGTCTCATGGATTCACTGAGGGAAGGATTCCGAGAGAAAGAAAGCTACTCAGAACAAAGGACAATGCTGGCACAAAGAAATGATGCATACAAATAGGTGTAAGTGTGCTCAAAATGGAAACGGAGAGCTTCTGATTTTCAGAAGACCAAGCTTCTGAAACAGTAGCAATGAAGTGCCTAAATTCTCTGTGGTCCTAAAGAGATACAATTGTATATACAGTCTATATACATTATTTCACACATATAGATATATACACTCAATTTCTATGAATACACAAAGAAATTCTGTTTTCCAGGGATAAATGGAAAGCTTACACATTTTCATTTGTATATATACAAACTTCAAAGACACCACCTGAGCAAATTTTCTTCCAATGAACTGATGTACCACAGATTACAGTATTATTTCCAACACCTTCTTTTACAACTGACTTCTTTCTTTGGAAAACAAAAGGCTTGAAAGCCACAGGTTTCTGGAATGCATTTTCTACATGCGCAATTTATGGAGGCATTCAAAACCAGCCTCCAATAAATATAGCAGGCAAACTGTGAAAGCTTAGGGCAAGAGGAATTTTCCTAATCTGCTTAAGCACAGGATTTTTTTAGTGGCAACATGGCTGTTGCTATATGCCTGTGTCTCCCTGCCCTAAGCCTGTTCGCTTTTTGTTTTCTGTTTAGTTTGATTCTCTGGGGGGGCTTAATTGTTTTTTGCTTTTTTGTCTTCATGGTAGGATTCCTTTATTATCTGATTTTACGGCTGCCATTGCCATTTTCTGTGGGAGCACTTTTTTGTTTGTTTTATGGCCCACCTTCAGTGAATCCTCTCTAGTTGGAATCAACCTTTTTGGCTTTTTACTCCACTCCATTATTCTACAGCACTACAGTTTACTTTTGAGGGATTTGCTGCAAGACTCTCAGCCCCAATTTCCAGCAAATGAGGACTACAGAAGGATCCATCTGCTGCTGACACACAGAAGTCTCAGCTGAAACACTTCTTATGCCACAAATGTGTCGTTTGGGACGGATGGAGCTAAATCACCACATCTTTTTACAAGAGGATGCACTCCAGGAGTAGGAATCAAACTCCTGGAGACACTGTGGATCAGGATTTTTTCCAGGAGAAGGAAGAGCTACCAAGAATCCAAAGGCTTTGTCATCTGACTGGCATTCCACCAGCAACTATTATGAGCTGCTACTTCAGGTTTTTGCATCTCTCATCACTGAGGTTTTCACCATTGAAAAAGGAATTAGCACCTTTATGTTAATCAGTGAAAATATTTACTTGCATTTTGACTTGGTTATTAAATTTCATATTGCACATACTTATGATATGGACTTTGGAAATACACTGGTTGATGAATACTGCAATAGGAGGAGAGTGACAGGTCTCTCCTGAACAGCTTCTGGAGATGAAGATGCAGTCTTTCTGAAGTGAGAAAGGATTATTTCAGATCTTCTAACTCTGATTGCCGGCAGTGCTGTTAATGCATCAGCATCTTGTATTACCTGTAAAAATTAAAATCCTATGTATTTTGGAGAAAGCTCTACTTTGTCCAGGATCAGGGGACAAAGGGAGCTATCCTGCTATTCTTTTAGCATTAGCTTACTATGTCTTGTGCATCAGAAGGCAACCTCCCATGTCCAAAAATCAATTCCTTGTAAAACTATGTTTTTCTCTGTTGAAAGTCCAAATTGTTTTTAGCAAGTGTTCGTATTTAATATTTTGCTGTTAGTGAAGTTTAATCTCTTCCCTGCAACCTGGAGTTACTGTCACAATCTCAGTGGCATAGTGGCTGTCCTTATATATTGCAATTGCATTTTTCCCATTGTTTCAAGACTGTCCTTGAGGAACAGCATAAATGGTCTTATTTCTCAGTTAATTCTAAACTGTCTGCAAACCGGGCCGTGGTCAAATGATTGGAGGTGACCAGGTAAGGACCGCACACAAAGCTGCCACATCTCAGTCAGATGCAGTAGGTGGCCACGTGCACAGCTGCGAGTCCATTAAAAGCCTTACTTACATTATCTTAATTAATTTTTTTAACACTTGCCTGCCCTGGTGAATTCATCTGATGTTGAAAGCTGACTTGTGTTTCTATTTGAACTCCAAAATTGGAATTATGTTATGTTTCAATTTGAAACTCCATCAAATTGACAGCTTTGTCTTTTAATGGTCCAGATCAAAATAGTACAGATGAATTTTTACCTGTATCAAAAAACAGGAGACCTGATTTGCATTAGTAACATCAGCACTTTTCTTGTAATGTTAGCACTAACATTTGTATTTTTCTCGTTGAGCTAATACTGCACATTGTCCTCTTATCAGAGTTCTACTTTGTACATTGTCAGTCCTGTGGCATTAGGTATTTTGTAGGAAAAGTGGTCTATTTCTTATTTGATACTCACATTTTTACTTTAAGATTTTCATGAACTGATCTCCATGTTATGATTTTTTATTTCTGCAAGACAACTCCTATAGCTATTACACGAGTTCTTTAAGGAATTATGATTCACATTCTGATATCTCTTACACTATTTAACATGTGTCAAAATAAATAGTAGAAAAATCCTTTTTAATGCAGAAGAATATCTGCATGGATATTGCACAAATCTTTATCAACTGAAATATTATTTGAAGATTTCCATTCCAAAGCAATTACCACTCCTGCAGAAGAAAGCAGCTGATGAAACAGGGGGCAGAAAAGATCAGTACTTAATCCATTATCACATCCCAGTAATGCTAATCTAGGTGTAAGATTAATTTGGACTTCAAACATATTAAAGCAGCCAAATAAGATTTGCTTCCAGAAATATTCAAAAGACAGTATATCCATATGGTCAGATTCAACATTTACTGCAACCTTTCGTCCATAATAGGAATTTGAAACCAACTCAGATGTTTAGTAAAAGATAATACAAATAGATGGTGTATGGAATCACTTACAGAACCCAAACATGGATTTTAATATTGGAAACAAAACTTAATGAGATCATCTTCTCTGACAGGGCAATTAAAACACAAGGAATGTATTTCCAAAGCAATCCCTTCAGTATTTTTCTCATGTAAACTTGTTCAATTATTTGGATGTAGCATTTTGTTGATTTCCACCTATGAGGTTTCTATTCTTTTTAGTTCTGGGTTTTTCCCTAAGAACTTGACAGTTACTTGATAAATCAATTCTAAAAACATTTGGTTTTGCCTGCCTGACCTTAGAAGTTGGTGTATTATTTCAAAAGTAATTTTTTCCAAATACAACAATTCAATAACCTACCAGCTTATTTCACAGCTGCAATAGTGAATAACCTCTAAGTATCTTACTACTGTTAAATCTAAAGTTAAGTTTCTGCTTTTTCATTTGTGTTTCCCTGACGTTTATTTCTGTTTAATTACAAAGGCAAACAGTTCTTTGCAGATTGACAGATCTCTCTTTTTACTTGGGATTTCAAACTGCTCAGTTTACCTGCCACTGACTCAAGAACTCTTTTCACTGTAACAAAAAATAACATTAATTGTGCATAGAGATTCACATGGGAAGGCATTGAAAGACTCTGGACCTTCTGGGTTCTTTCAGTTCCTATGGCCTGGCATTTGGATTTCATCCTCCTGCCTCTTTAATTTTCTGTTAACTTCCCAGAGTTCTCACACAGCCACTACCAAAATGCAAGTTCAAACATATACTTGTCTTTTACTAACAGCTCCATGTCCCTCCTGTGCTGGGGACCCCAGAGATGGACACAGAGTTCCAGGTGGATCTCAGCAGAGCGGAGCAGAGGGGAAGAATTCCCTCCCTTCCCTGCTGCCCACGGTTCTTTGGATGCAGCCCAGGACACGTTTGGCTTTCTGGGCTGGGAGTGCCCATGGCTGGGGCATGTCCAGCCTCTCAACCATCAACACCCACAAGTCCTTCTGCACAGGGCTGCTCTGTATCTGTTCATCTGCCAGCCGAGATCTGCGGTTGGGATTGCCCCAACACACGTGCAGGACCTCATGCTTGGCCTTGTTGAACTTCAGGAGATTCGCACGGGCCCATTTCTGACACGTGTCCGGGTCCCTCTGGATGGCATTGCTTCTCCCCAGCGTGTCAACCGCTCCACTCAGCGTGGTGTCACCAGCAAACTTGCTGAGGGTGCTCTCAATCCAATGTCACCAACAAAGCTGTTAAACACTGTCAGTCCCAATACCAGCCGCTGAGGAAACCCCTCATCACTGGTCTCCTCTTGGACATTGACCACAACTCTGAGTGCAACGTCTATCTCAACATTCATTTTTCTCGCATTACCTCATTTTGAGTTAAAAGAATTTCTTCTGAATTTTATTTAAAATTTTAACCTTCAAGAACTAATATCATGCTCAAATGCTATGAATGTTTATTTCTATCTTACTGCTCTCTCACCCGCATTTTATGATCTTTAGAGCTACTTTGACTCTTTTGGCTACATTTTCTAAGTACAGATGTTTAAAATGCCCTCTGTTTGGAAAAACCTTTACTCCACTCAGGAATTAAACACAGCTTTTTACTACAACTTCAAATATATTTACAATTTTTCTTTCTCTTCATCAGTTTTCATTTTCTCTTTCATTATGGTTTTCCGGCTGCTATGAAGCAGGTTAGAACTACACAAATAACAAATGGTAGATTCAGAGGAGGAAAAAGAGGGCTGACTATTGAACAGTAAAGTGAATGTTATTTCAAACAGATGAAAACAGATACCTTGTCCAAATATATCTCTTTGCATGGTTGAAAGACTGTGAGAACAGAAACAAGATTTTAAGAGGCATGTTAAGTAAAAGCCTATAATATTGTTCAAGCTGTTCCAAAATACAGTGCTTAAAACCAATTTCTAGCCATAACAACAACTATCAATCATGATCTGTTACACTAATAATGGGGGTTTATTCTATTTTTGTTTTTTTTTAATTGGCACACATCCAAGATGAAAAGTGGCAGAGGTTTTTCTCCCCTGCCTTTGGGTAGTATAATATACTCCCTAAACCTGTTACACAAATATTAAATAGGAATTCCATTTTTTTGAGCGTTCTATCAGAACTCAGCATCCGAAACTGTTTGAGTGCTTGCAGCTTTCACACATAATTTGGTTCACCCATCCTTCCCCATCCTAATCACAACTTGTTCCATACAAGACCAACGTGAATTTATTCATGTCATTGGTTCCTGAAAACAAACAGTGTTTGTTCATTTCTTTTTTCATAAAACGATCAAAAGCCAAATCAACCATTCCCATACGAACCTTCAGCAAAGACCAAAAAACCCAGCCCAGATACAAAGGTGGCCTATTTTTATTTTTACAGCTAAGTATCTTGCTGGTTTGATTTTTTGGTTTTTGTTTTGGTTTTTTTCCAAGAGCGCAGGGGGGCTCTTGAAATACCAATAGGAATCATTTTAATGCTTTCTGAAATCTGCCTTCTAGGAGTTTAGAAGCACTAATTCTTCACCAAGAATACTCGGGGAGAAATTGAGGTTGCTAGCTGGAGAAAAAAAAGGCAACCATTCCATTTAAAACATCCCTTCTGCTCTAAAGTGGTCAGGTTTCATTTGCACAATGCACCCTGCTGACATTAATTCAGCAGCCCTCTAATCAAGCTCACTTCCTGAAAGAAAAGCAGAGAATATTGAAATGATGGTTGTTAAACTCCAAAGTTTTCAGAAAACAGAGGGAACTTAAGTATGAAAGCTCCTTTTGAGTCCCGTTAGACAATATGCACAGTTCTGTTTGACTTCACCTGCGGAACAACGGGGATCTGCCATAAGGATCTGCACTGTGGCATAAGGATAAACGAGGAATAACAAGGGGAGGCAAAGCCCTCTTGTGACAAGGCTTTAATTTGCCTACAATAAAGAATGTTTTTAAGTTCAAAAACAAAATGAAAAATAAGTAGTTGTTTCTTGAAATACTCACTTTCACTTGATACTAGTCATGAGCACATAAAGAGACCCAAGACACCAATACTGGAGTGCTTTGTTTCAAATATCAGTGTCTGTGTCAAGGGTATTTAAAGCCATCTTACTTCAGGATAAACTAGGTCACCTGAGGATTAAGAGGTAAATGAATGAAAGCCATACACCAATCTCTCAATAAGATAATACAGCTGTTTCTGGTTGAAAGGTGAAGTTAGCAGAACTCTTCGGTAGCATTATATCATCTGCCAAAAAACACAAACAATGAAAGTAATCACTTCATCCAGTAATTCTTCTATTAAAGACCAAGAGAACTACTGCCTCCCAGAAAGAACTTATATGCCACAGTGACCAGACTGACCTTCTCTGAAGTCACTGCAACTTTACCTCAAATGCTATTTTGCTTGGTATTTTTTTTAACAGAGAAAAAAAAAAATCTTTATCTTGAGGTAGACAAATGCTACACAAAAAGATGAAGTTACTTGTGCAAGGTAAGCTCCACCCCAGACCCCTCTCATTCCACTGCCTTCAATTCTATGCAAGATATGCAAGGGCTTGCTTTCAAGAAATCATTCTTTTCAAAAAGTGTGAGTTAAGTACATGGAAAATTGCCAATTCCCAGCAACAGCACATAAGGACCTCTCACCTCCCCATTTAGACATGTAACTGGATTTTTCACCTGGCTATAATCACCTCCCCACTGCTATCAAAAAGCAGGGATTCTGTGTACAGCACCATTTTTAGGTAACTGGTTTCCCAAAGATTGCTGCAATCCATACAACCAGGCAAGGTACAAGCTATTTTTCTTGATTCATGGTAAATCAATATTATGTTCCCAGCACCACACAACTAAATTACACCTATTGCATCTGCTGCTGAAAGCTGTATGTAAGGGCATGGTTTTTCTTTAGTATTTCATTTTTATCAGTCCCAATGGTACTACATTGGATTCCATGTTGTATTATACCTTAACAAAAATGATTTTACTACATCACTCCATCATCTGTCTAAACTTAATCAAGCACAACATTGCTTTCTGAAGGTCTACAGTAGTCATGGCCCAGAGGGGCTTTCTTCATGGTAGCCACTTCGGAAGAAAAATATCAGCTCAGCACTGTCAAACTCTGAAAATTTACAAGCAGGAAGTCACCAGCACACAGCAAAACTATCCCAGATTATAAAATTGTTTAAAAAAACCTTTAACGTTTGCCCATTTCAGTACAAGAAGTTTTGGGTGCTATTTCATAAATGTTTTGAGACAAAGTGCAACACAACTGCCAGGTTTAAATTTGGTCCAGAGAGTTTCAGGGTAGGGCCTACCAAAACAGTCAACAAGCTCAGAAAAGGATGCTGCCTGACATTCACATTTGAAAGAGGAAAAGATAAAAGCTAGAAAAACATATAGTAAATGACTGGGGACCATTAGAGAGAATAAACTGTCAGCCCACAGCCTTTGCAATCTGAAATCAATCTCTAATGTAAAATCACTCATATCCCTGTTTAAGTCACCTCCAATCTTTTTCTGGCCCGTCGTTCACCACAATCCATTCCTCCAGCCTTTAAATTTATCCCCATTGTTTAGGATTTTTAAGATCCTAATTGCCTCCCAACAGGCACCTCACAATTAGGCCCCCCCAGGGGATCTCTAGCAGTCAGCACACATTCTTCCACCTTGGCCAAATTGTTCTCTATAATTATGAAAAATAAAGCCAAACGATGCACATTTTTAAAAGGAGATCACCACTTATACCTAAGGGAAAAAAAACGGTGCAATACTGGGAGCACTTTGAAACACTCTCAGGGCCACAGGTTTGCTGGGAAGCGATGGCCATGGGCTTGGTTTGCTCCATTTCAAACCACTGCAGCCTGGAGTCATCACCAGCATGAACGAGCCGCAGCTCACGGACCAGTGGAGCAGAAAAGGCCTTTTCACAGACTGCACCAACCTACCCCTGTGACATCTGATATCATTTCTTTTTTTTGGCTGGCAGTACAAGTGACATTTATTAGCCTGTGCTGATGTAAAACAAGTGATAAATGTCAAAGCCAATTAATACTTTCATCTTTTGAGGAAAGTAATTTAAAAGTAATTATATCAGGTTACAGTTGTTTAAGCTGTGCCATACAACAGGTAATATTTATATTCATCCTCATTCCAAACATGATTTTATCACACTAATATCCAAGAGCATTTTGAAAACAGAAACCTTTGGCTACAAAAGCATCTGTTGTGCTTTAACAATTTCATTTAAAGGGAGCATTGCTATTAGCAAAATGAGTCATTTATAGATTTGATTTATAGATTTGACCAGGTAAAAACAAAGCTGAACCACTTTCCATCCAGACAATGTATTCATAGATGAAGAGCTGATAACATCCAAGCCCAGATTTTAAAGAGATATATATATATAGATACATAGATATATCATCTTTAAAGAGAAGCAATACAAAACCATAAATGCAATTATTTATTTAAGAAATAAGAAATTCATTCAAAGGACAGCAAAGACTATGTAGGAAGCGTTCTGCATAGAAAGTGGAAGAGTTAAACACCTAATTCGCCATATTATGCCATGCCTGCAGTACAGCACTTCACCCAAAGGCCCACAGCAGACAACACATCAGGATGCAAGGACAAATGGGCCTTATTACCTTCACACATATCAATAAAATTGATATTGGAAAACAGCTATGGATAGTAAGGTTGAATGTTAGAATAAAGACCATCAAAATCTGAAACAACTTAATGCTTTTTACTGGATGTCATTCTTGATCATCCTTGAAAAAAAAAAAGGAAAACTTCAAGGTTTAATCACAGAGAAGCATTTATGTAAAATGTCATGTATTATATATTTCTACTATATAATACAATACTACTATACAATAATTGAATTCAAGCTGAAATTAGCTTTCTAACATGGAATAGACTTTTAGACTGAATCACAAAACTACGAAGTGTGATTCATAGCAAATTTGTAAATAGAGGTGATGATTTCAAAGCTCATAAGCCAAGTTTAAGGAACTCTGCAATGCATTATTTACAGTATAAATAAAATGTTTTCACAAGACATGAGTAAAGTGAAAATTTGCATTTCTAAAGCATACCTGCTTACATTAAACCTAGTCTAACAAAGCATTTCCATACCACTTGGATTTCCTGTGGATTTTAGGTAGCTTTTATTTTGTTTAGCAATTTCTTCTGAATGTCACTGATAGCCAGGCCAGAAGTCACAGTACTGTGAAAAACCTTTAACAACTAGAAACATGAACATTCAGAGAGCAAAATTTTATTAAGACTACCACAGCCAGCCCTATTTCTTTGATTCCTGAAAGAGTATGTGAACTTTAAACTCTAGTCAAATATTTGAAAATTCAGAGTATCCACACAATTGAAAACAAACTACAGGCAATACCTGAACTGCCTTGGATGCTAAGAGAAAAACAGTTGCATTTGCACACTGCTCTGGTGGGCAAAAAGACCCTGCTGCTCACGTAGCTGCTGAAAAAAGTAATCCAGTTTCTTGCCTCTCACTGTTTCGCTAAGAATACACATCAAAAAGTCTAGGGTACACAATTCTTAAAAAAAAAAAATCTGAAGATTTAATATCGTCTCCTTCAGAGAATAACACTGAAAGAATTTGGAGTCTACAAATTACTTCATGTTTTTAATAATAGCTCCTAGAAATTCAAGAATCACCAACCCTGAAAAGTCTATCTTGTCTTGATCCCAGAAATGGTAAAATCCCACACCTTCTACAGGTCAGATAAATACTAATGGCTTGGGTAAAGCAATTTAATACAAAATAAAAGAGGACCAACTGGTAAATCATGGGGGAAATACTGCTACATATTTACAATTGACTTTAATGTCTCTTGATATTTTAGAGAGCCTTTTCTAGGTGTCACTAAAATACTGCTACTCCTAACATATTTTTTGTCATTTATGTGACTACTATGCATTCTGAATATTTGTAAATTCTGGAAAGATAATTGATATTTATCCCTTGAAAATATAAGAGGACTACCTGCTCCCAATCAATAGTGATAGTTTTTCAAAATTAGATTTTTTCACTTGGTATGTTTTAATTAGGTTTCCTTTTACTAAAAAAAACCCCACCATTTTTCAATGTATTTGAGAAACCGAAGAGGCAACCATAACCAGCAGAACTGACAGGCAAATAAAAAAGTGCTCTAACCAATTTCAACTTCCAGGCTGATGACATAAGCCTAGAAGCAAAATACACACTGTCTCACTGCAGGACATTTCTTCTCATTAAAGAGGTAAGTGGGTCTGTGTAAGCAGTGAAGACTATTAAAGATAAGCAGATTAAACACCAGTCCTGCAGCATGGCAGCATTATGTTATGTTGCTAGGCTGGAGAACTGGTCTCCCTTTAAGATCTGGGATTTCCAGCATTAAGCAAGTACAAAATCAGCGATATTAACACCAGTGAAACACGCCAAGTGGCTGACGCTGAGGAGGAGAAACACTCCCACTCTACACAGCAACCCCTGTCACCAGCAGCAGTAAACACCATTCATGGCAACAATCAAGTCTATCTGACATGTTCAAGCCAATGAAACGTATGGAACAGATATTAATGTTTATCTTTGGGAAGAATCCCTCCATCCAGCATTTCCTTAGGCTCAGATTCACCCGCATAGATCCATTCTTTCATGCAGTCACCTGCTAACAAAACCTTTCTTCCTGAAGTAGTAGAATTAATTACTGGTATTTTTATCTTTTCTCACAGCCTGAAAATAAAAAGTTTAGTTCAGCTATAAAAGCATTCACAAAGCCCTTACTGACAAACTGAACGCACTCATTTAAACATAACTACAGCAAATTATCAGTCCAATTTAACAATACCCTGAAGACAGCAGCTAAATGCCATCTTTTCTGCCTGAGCAAACCATTTAACCTTTTATCCTTGTCCATATTTCAAGGACTTTTTATTCTGACACCGTTTCACATTTTTCCCTTGGTATATTTTCTGGTGTCCTCAAAGTGAATGCCAGAAGCATACGCTCTCCAAATTTGATTCCCTTTCCTACTCCATTGCCTACAAACACCAATCCTGAAAAATCAGAGGAAAAGTTCACATGCCCAGAAGACATCCACCCAAAATGCACAAGGCTTCATACCTGTCTAAAACGAATCCTCAGTCCTACAATGAGACGTAACACCCAGATTTCACAACCATCCATTTGCCCATGTTACAACATACAGCATCCCCGCACGAGATTACAATAGACTCATAATAAAACTTCACAGTTTGTTTCCACTGACTGTAGCCAAACCAAGTTACTTCTGACTGACCTAGTTAAAGATTTCTAGCAACCATTCTTCTGTGGTCAGTGCTCCCCAATTCTTCTCTTCAGCAGAAGACAGGGCACATTGCCCAGACAGCCTGGGCACCCACAGCCATCAACCTCTGCACAAGAGCGAGGTCATTTCCCTTCTCCACACTGGTAACACCAAGGCAGATCCCACTCCTCCTCCCAGCTGCTAATTTTCACAAAACCTGAAGAACTTAGACTATCTTTTTAATTCATTTCAGGTGTTGAAAATTTACTGAGAGAACAGGAACCAAGCCTGAACAAAAATCTTGCTTCTTTTGAAAGTTAACCTGAAAATATTATTTTTATTTAACTATTATTTTTAAAAAAGAAAACTGGTACGCACTTTCTAGTATTCTAAGATGAGTTTTTAATGTCCGTATCTGAATAAATTGGTTTTATTTATCTTCTCATGTTATCACCTCTTCCTCAGATGTCAGTATAAGTGGTGACTGCCTACATCATCACTGTTGGAAGCTCTTCAGCAGATATCTGACCTGTGGGTTCAGTTATGTTCCTGTTCTGTGAGCAGTAGAAAATAAATCTTGTTAATATATTTCCCATAGCAGACTCCCCTGGAGCAAACAGTTCCAAAAACTCAAATTCAAGAGGCCCATAACATCTGAAGTTCTTTACATGTGTATGTATGCATGTATTTTCATGTTAAACTTACAAAGTTAACCTTCAGTTTAAAATGTAAATACTAATTATTCAGTTAATATATATTTCAGAAGTTTTTTAACAGCTGAACAGAAAAATCGGATTTTGAGTCCCATTCAGAGTTTCCTTTCACTGTAAGTAACTTCTATTCCTTTACAGAGCAATTTCTACTTTAAACTTTTTATAAAAGTACTGTAAAAAGCAATGTTCTTACTAACAGTATTTTTATCAGATCTTGTAACAAACTTTGTAGCCAGAAAAAAATGTCTCTAATGATTCTAAAAGATGCTCTTTAGGGGACAAAATTGAAGACCATGTCAAGTTTCAGGGTCTCTAAATTATGGCCAAAGATGCACCAGAGGTTAAAACTGTATGGTACAGTCAGCCTTCTCTTGCCAAATATACTGAAGCTTAGAGTTTCCACTGATTCTCTGATTCCCTTTCTCCACAAAACAAAACAAAAAAGCGCTCAGTCCTTAGAGTAAAATAAATCAGCTCAAAAATAAGTCCACCAAATACTCTGAGATTATACTCTCCATGCCCTATTTTCCCCCTGGTCCCAGGAGGAAAACGTTAGATTTATCTTCAAAATTAATGAATTGTTCTTCTGGTGGGGTGGGGGGCATGGTTTTTTATATATATTGTATTTTAGCCAAACATGCTGTGCAGTGGAAACACTAGCCAAGAAAAGCACATTCGAGTCCTGTGATGCAGTTTGTCTTTGAGATCTCCACTAAAACCAGCACAAAAGTGGACCCAACAAAGTAAATTACCTAGTTGAACTTAGCCTGAGTTTCAGCAGAAAATGAAGGGAGAAATAACACTGGAAGAAAAGATGGATGCAGGGAACTGTGGTGACAATGTCCAACCACATCTGCATACTGCTCACATTCCACACATGCAGAACATAAGCTTCATGCAAGTATCTGAAATTTGAAACATCACACTCCATTACTTTTCTTACTTGCATTTACTCATCAGGATTTGGGGGATAGAAACTCCAAGTTCTTGCATGTGTGAGAAGTGTAAAAGCACATTTGCACTAGCTACTGCAATTCAAAAGAAACCAAAAACCCCCACAATTTTCTAGTACAAGATGACATTCCAAATACCAGTTCATCTTCACAGGGACTCACTGGGTACTGCTGCTTTTGATCTGCACTAAAATACCAGCAACAACAAAAGATACACATGTACAGGGAACAATAACCAACCTAGGTGGCCTCCTAACATTTGTGGCTACATCACAATGTATTTTATGTAACAACAAATAACTTAGAAATGCAAATTCAGATCTCTGCACAGTGCAGCAGAAACAGCTCCACTATTTACAGCTCCACCACTTAGCACCTGTCCCTAGGCAGTAATTTATGTCAAAAGTCCAACTTCATTACCTAAAATGAAAGCCTGGAAATTAAAAGAATATTCCATTATTAGAAGCTCTTTCTCAGCCTTTTCTCAATGCTACTGCACAGCTACGCCACATTGCAAGCATGCTGTATGTGTGTGTATATTTATAAGTATATACAGTTACACATACACAGAAAATCTGACTTGCCTCTCCTGGACCTTAAATTTCCACACATTTCACCACTACAGATTCGTAGACCAAATTTGTGGCACCAAAAAGGACTCAGCAAAAGCAGACTGAACAAATGAAGAAGGGGATACAGAAGGGCCACGCACCAATATATTGAGTTTGCTCCTTTAGGTTATCTGCTCCCCCTAGTCCAGGGCTATTTACTGAAGGGATCAGGGCTGAGAGAATTCCACCAGAAAACAAAGTATCACAGTGTTGATATCACAAGTATTTCAGGTGGTGGAGGTAAAAGGAAGCACGAGGAAAACATATGCATGCATTTGGAAAGTGCCCTGTATTGAAACATAAAGGAAACTACATTCTCACAGAGCTCATGATTAAGTACCAGAACAGGTGCCAAAGAAGGCTGCAAAATCTCCATCCCTAGAAATACTCAAAACCAGCCTGAACAAGTCCTTCAGCAACGTGATCTAACTTTGGAATTAGCATTGCTTTGAGTGGAGAGGTTGGATTAGGGGACCTAATTTAGGCTGTGATGTTCATTTTAAAAGCCATCAGCATCCAGTTTGAACTAAGGAACTAATTTTTTTCATCAGTGACCTTCCAAACTAGTATTACTCAGCTCTCCAAGGGAAGTAATTAAACATACTGCCTTGGCAATGCATCAACAGCTTTTTAATTTTTCCTGGTTTTTAAAGTTGAAATTGACTATAAAATGGTCCAAGCCACAATTTCTTCCAAAAATTCTACTCCAATATATACAGGAGAAAAAGAAAAGATCTAGCATTAACTTCCTTTTGGACATCTGCCTTATTTCCTCATGTCCTTTTAGCCTATTTTCTTAGTTCCTGATGCATTTCTGATGTAGATATTGGTTACACCTATATATATATCTATGCATATGCATTTACACATACCTACCCAGCTGTGGACAGACACAACACCACGTACACACAGTAAATACTCAAGACCACCAAAATGATGCAATTTCCCCACAGTACACAGTTAAACCAGGGAAATGCATTCTCATTCCCAGCAGGGTCTTCTGCTGACACTGGTGGACACTTGGGCTCCTCCAACCTCCCTTCCTTTTCCAACACTGCCCTGAAAAATCACCATGAAAACCACTCCCTGATACATCAAACAGATAAAACATCCCTGAGAAATTCTAGGTTCAGGAAAGCAATAAATGGCTTGAAAAAAATTTTCATTATCTGTGGTCAGAAACAATCTTCTTGGTTATGAAACTCTGACTAATTAAATAAATTGAAAATAAATATCAATTTAGTAAAAAAATCACCCCCAAATAGTCTTACTTATTCCATATACTCAGTTATACAAAAAGTAAATACAGCAAATTTTATGATAAGGAAATGCAGTATCCTAATACAGTGTCACCATGCCATATGCAGCACACTATGTCAAGCTATTTTAGTAATATTAATAAGCTGGCCAAAAAAAAAATCAAAATATAAAAAGGTGAAATGTAGAACATATTCACATAATTACAATTACTTTGTAATTGCCTTAAAGCATCAGCAAGGTATGAATAGCAATATGTTAAAATAGTGAATTTATTTTCCTCAAAGGAAGTTAAACAATAGGACAGGCATGGTTAATTTAATAGGCAGCATTCATGGTCTATAAACAATTACTTATGCTAGCAAGTATGTAATAGGCTATATCCCATCCCATTACAATGCAAAGGGAAAAAAAAAAGAATATGGTGCTTTCAAGCACAAATCTATTCCCTGTCCATCTCACACAAGATTTTGGAGCTCACTCACTCCCAGCAGTTTTGTTCCATAAGCATCAGTTCAGTTATCACACACCACTGCCACTGGCACAGATTGCTGTTTGTCATACCAGTGCAACTGAGTACAACTTCCCACAGCACCAGGACCAAATAAAACTTCACTAGTATGTTTGAGTTCAAAACACACTAGTGAGTATGAGTATTTATTTCAACAATGATAGTTTTTGAAAGTAAAATATAAATATTATTTGCATTGTTGAATTGCATTCTGGCTTTGGATTACTGTGCATTTGAAGCAATAAAGAAGCATATGTCTAAAATAAATGAGAATATTCAATCTGCTCTGACATTTAATTTTTAATTAATGCTCAAGTAAAATGGCTACTCCAAGGCAAGCCTGACAAGTCTTGTAACAGATTTTTGTATGTATCTCTAAAAGTGAAGTTCCAAAAATAAGGTAAGCCTCACAGTTTATACTTCACTTCTTACCACAGGAATACACACAAAACTATTGGATATAATCCAAGACACTAAAAAATTATTTTATTACTGTATGCAAAATCCTGCTTTTAATTAAATATACACTAGGTGAAAACAGAAAACCTCACATTCTAGGATCATTGTTACGTACTCAGTCAACCTGATTTACACCAAACAATTGTCAGCATTTTTATGAGACTGTCAACATTACAAGCAGAAGAATAAATAAAAGCAGGCTGAAGTTACACTTACCTGCAGCCCTCTTCTTCGAAGAATACTTGAATCATCCATAGTTCGACTGCTGATCACTAAAGCTCACTTGCTTCTCGCTAGCTTTGCTCTCTAACTGTTAAAGAAGTCCATTATTTTCAAACTTTTCTCCCCCTCCCACTCCCCCTCCATCCACTTCCTAAAAATAGGACATGGTCTTTCACTTGCCTGTCATGAAGAACTGCAGCCACAGTCTCTGACTATCTGTACGTAATTTTGCCTGCCTCTTTGTGGCAGATTTAGCAGGTCACATCGGAAAAAATCTGTTCGACTTTCCTAAATCTTTTCAAGATTGGATGTCTCACTCCCCTCATACACACAACTGTCTACAAATATATAATAATAATAATCCACGACTCTACGTAAGGCGAAAGAGTGGAATTGAATTCAGATCCCATACACATGTATTTTTGCTTTATTTCAATTTACTTGAGCTGTTTTAAGGGATCAGTAAACTAAAACAGCTGCCTTCATTTACTGTGTATAATAAGCTCACAAAATCCAGGTCACATTTCCTTGAAAAAATACACAGTCAAGCTAACTAAAAAAGCAATACTGTGGGCACACAGGATACACCAGCACTTAAAATACGGAAAAATCTCACTATGAAAAACACAGAAATTTTATTTTCCCAAATTCTGAAAAATTCCTTTGCAAGACAAAGCAACTCAGATTCTTCAGATACTGTCACACATTCTTTTGTTTCTGCTATCTCTGAGGTATGCTGGGCTCCTCGAATGCAGCAGGCACGGCACATTCTTCAGCTCATTGCTGAGATCTTGCGACTCTCATGTGCTGAAGGGTCTGGAACACATGTTGCAAGTTCTGAACATTTAAGAATTCATTCATCTATTCATCACTGACAGAGCTGTCTGAGAAGTAGCCCTTCCCTCACCGCCATCGTCATCCATGGCAAAAAGGCAGGGGGAAGAAAAAAAAGGAAAAAGCACAGTTCAGCTGAGGCTTTTTCAGTCTGTCCTGCAGTTTCTGTTTTCCAGCTACCTTCACACAGACAACTCCAGCAAGGTCAAAAAAGGCTTTGCTCCTTTAGGTCCATTATGCCAATCCCATTTTAAAACATGAGCATACGGTATGTGTTGAAAAATAAAACAACAATACAGCTTCTAGCTACACCGAACACCATTTCAGTAAAAACAAAAATCTAGGTATGTTCATCCCAGTACCATTTAAATTACTAAGCATGTCAGAAAGCCTTTGTCCTACACATGCCCTTTCTATATGAAAAAGGAAAAAAGAAAATATTGCAAATACGATGAACAACCTACTGCCGCAACAACCTTCAATTTTTTAGCAGAAAGCTAAAGCAACAGATTTCATCTCCTGATAAAAGCTGAGGAAGAGCCTATTTATAACTTCTGAATATAAACACTGTATTTAAAAAGAACCTAACTTCAGACTCTGAAGGATTTCGTGAGATATATAAATCAAACTTCATCGAGAGCTGTGTTTATGAGGGGATTTTAGCCAGACATCCTCAAGTGTGCAAATGCGACAGCAAGCAGAGCCCAGACCGTGGGCTGCCTACCACAGCTCGATGGAGTGTTCCTGTTCCCACAGTTATGACAGCTGCAAACCAAAAAGAGCCTTCATACAAGCACACAGGTTGGCGGTGCTTAAAGGAACAGAGATTTGCACGGAAATCTTTAGCTGATCTTCATGCTAAGTGACCGAGTCACATGAGCTAAACACACCATTGTAAAGTCAGCTGAAAGCAGATACAACTCAATCCCATTCACCAGGCTTTTTTCTGATCCTCTGCGGAGCGAGTGTGGTCTTTTATTGAGAGCAGCTAATAAATCCTGGCGCTGCCGTCCCTCCTTCCATCTGCCGCTTTAAACAAGCGAACGCCGAGTGAGGGCTGCAGCGCCTTTGTGCGCTCCGGAGAGGGCAGGCAGCTCATTTGCATGGAGTCTACTGTACCATATAAAAACCTGCGCTAGTGAAAACAACTCCATGAGCCACTTCATTTTAAAGGAACAGCATCTTCTTTTGCAAACGCGGCTGGGAAACATCGAGCCAGCCACAAAACTCCGCGTGAGAACTTAAGGATGTGTCACCGGGGAGAAGAGCAACAGAAAAACACAGATTAAGCCCTGTTTAAAAGCAGACAGGAACAAAAAATGATCATAGGACTTCACTGTGATAATACTGATGACAAATTTCAATATCATTTCTTGCATTTCACCGTCAAATAAGCTTCATCAGAACAAAATACAAAATACTAACTTCAGTTATCAGACATTAGTATCAAACAAATTCTATTTTTACTTAAGAAAATCTCATGGAAACAAAACATCTTGGCAGGCATGCTCGCATACATTACATTCACTTTGCAATTTATTTTAGTCCACAATAGATTTTAGAAATATTTATATTAGACCACGCACTAGCCAGATCATTGATCTTACCTCTTCTAAGGCCACCAGCATTAAACAACACATTCTGTGGGAGGAATCAAGGCATCTTAACAATCATGCAACACTATTCACATTGTATTCACCTCCTAAATCAGCCACTAAATGAAAATGTTGAAGCCAGATAACAGTAGCATATAACTATAATTTATTTCCATAACATAACTGGAAGCATTCTTATTGGCACATATACATCTAATCCTTCCTGGATTATTTACCGTAATATTCAGATATTGCCAATTCTCAATGTCTTCACAAGTGACTTGTAATTGATTGAGGCTGGCATGAGTCTCAAAATACCATGAGAATCATCTGTTCTCTTCCAAATTTCAAGCTTTCTTGGGGAGGATGCTTTTGAATTGGCTGCCTGCCACACTTACCCAGTTTCTGGGGTAGAGAAGCCAATTGGGGCTGCTGGAAAAAAAGCAGGCATGGCTTTTCCTCCAGCTTCCCTCTCCCCTTCCCTTCTTCAGTGCAAGCAATGTTTATTTAAATGTCAGATCAAAAACCACCACCAAAAACATCACAAATGCGGCAACTACCTTTTCTTCCCTCCTATTTAACTGTTAAGACTCATCCACTCTCCTTTTTTCTTCCTTCAGCAAAATCTACCACAGAAAATCAAGGATGGAAGAGGATGGGAGAAAATACTTAGTATCAAACTGAATCAAGCAAAGGACAAATGGAATTTAAAAGCAACTCTTTCACATGGAAGATTTTTCTTACAAAACACCACCCTTAGAAATTTAAATTTATCCACCATTTGACCAAGAGATCATGCCACCCTAAGACATTCATTTTAACATCCTAAAAGGTCTGCAGGTAAGTCTCCAATTAAAGATGAGAAAGTATTTGGATAAGACATTACACTAAAGGATATATTACTGAAAGATATTAATGAAAGCAAAGAACACGAAATGTCATTTTATCAATTATATAAAAAGTTAATTCTAGAAGAAATTTCCCAGTTTTCAAATGAAGGCAACACTTAGAAAGAGTCTAACAAAATGCCTATCAGGAAAAAAATCAAAATAAGGAGGTCATGTAATACTTGAATTCTTTAAGAATTAGAGTACCTACCTTAACACTCAACTTCATTTAAAAAATTAGGAAAGGGGATAAAAAGATGGAATTCAGAGTTGGTTCAGCAGTAACTTGAGCAAGCTCCTAACTCAATTCTTCCTCCCTCCATCAAACTTACAAATCTGGAGAAAGTTTTGCTTTGCTCTGCAACAAGGAACAAGAAAGGGTAGTATAGTATTGGGATCACTTGGGCATAATCCAACCAATTGCTGTTTAGCTCTAGCACTCCGAAAAAGCTCTGAAAAAGTTCTTTACTCAATCTTGATTTGAAGACATCAAGAAATGGAAAGAGCCATGAACTTCCAGTATATTCCTGCAAGGATTAGCCTGGTAAGTAGGGAAGGACAGCTTATCAGCTTGCCAATAATGGGATGAATTAAACAAGGCTAAGAGCAATTTCCAAAGAAACAAAAGGAGGTTCTGCTTTACACAACAGTCACATTGGGCTATTTCTTACTCTAAAAGGCTGGAGGGGAAAAAAATCACAAGCATGGGCAGAAGTGTTTGGACAAATTCATTGAAGAATCTGCCAAGAACTCTTAAAAGAGGGAAACACTGAAGATGACCCAGAGTCACAAACAGTTGCAAGTGTTCTGGGAAGAGACTCTGCCTTAGACACCTGCTATCAGCTGCTATCAGAGAAAAGCTACTGGGCTCAGCTAATGTGATCATTCTGTGTTTTTATTTCGGTAGAAATCCAAAGCTAGTGCTTGCTGAAGACAACATTGTCCTGCATCCTAAAAGGCATCAACTTAAAAAGGAATGAGATGCAACAGTGAATTTGTAAACTGAAAAGTAATTCTAAATATAGTGTGTATCTATGACAGTTCTAGGAAGCTCTGAAGAGACCAAAAGAACTTACACATCATAAATTAGTGGTATTGTCTCTAGATGTGCTATTGATGACATCACAATGGAAAATCATGTCTGTTACCTATATTTTGAGATGAATATTAATAAAATTAAATATCCAAATAAATGCTTTCAAGGTGGAAAAACATCAGGGTTAAAAGACTTCAGGAACTCAATCTCCTTTAATTATCCCAGGAAAGACTACATGTATGACAAGACATTGAAGAATATTAAGACAACCCGTAATTTTACTCTTTACATGCTAGACAGCAACCAACCCTACCTCTCAGAGGTCTCTAGGAGGGGTCTGTGCCTGGATTCTGGTCAGCATTTTATGTCTTTTAATAAGAAGAAATCTCTTCTCATTCATGCTGATTCAGACTCCATTCCACTGCCTGCTACCAAAATCTTCCACTTCTCTGTCTTGTAGAAGAAAAAAATCTGAGAGGTTAGAACATTTCCAAGGTGAAATGACTGGAGTTTTCCATCTATTAACTTCAGTATAATCAAAACAAGAATTCTTTCAGCTGTTCTGTAGCCCACAGGTTTTCAAATAGCACCAGTGGAAAATGACCAAGGGCAGACCAATTTCACCGTCAGGAAAGCAATGACCACAGGAAGTCACTATGAAGTCATGTGATTGTTCCCGTGTACAATACCTTTTACTAAAACATAATTGAGAAATCCTGAATAAGCTATTATCCTATTACTCACATTTTCTACTCACCAAAGCAACTGCAAAGAGGGATAAATAAGAAAGGAGTCTGTATCTACTGTATTAGAGAGTGCATTTACATATGCACAAAGACAGATCTGTGTAGAATCACATGGCTCATCTCTGAGCCGTGTTCAGTTTGCATATTGCACCTTCTATGCTGAATATAAAATACTTTCTACGGATCTTAAATTGTACTTGAAATTTGAAGTGTATTTCAGGTATCACTCAACATCCATGAAAAAACTAAGAATTAACTAAAATAGAGCAAATAATCTTGCTATGACTTCCCAGTCACTTCAGGTTCTTGGCACTGCATCCCGACATCGTTTGTGGTTTATACCATTGCATCAGAATGGAAACCTACCATTACCATAAAAGCAAAACCAGTAAAGGTCATCTTGGCAATCAAATCATCACATTGTGGATCAAAACTGTGCGTGCTCTCAAGCACAGCTTAAGTGAATGCACCAGCTGCACACCTTAAACTTATAACTCGAGAGGTCCAAGTCCACTTACACTGACCCCTTAGAAACTTTTGATATTTCATATTAACTACAAAAACACCAGAAAGCTTCTCACACGACCAGGATCCAATCACAGGAAATTTGGCATGAAGGAAATCAGCACTACACAAAAGGATGATCTTGTGACGAAGACCAATTCAGGTTTTGCCATATAAAGACTGCTCCCATCCAAAAATCAGGCTAGAAAGATCAACAGCTTTTCAATTTTCTGCAGCAAGATGCAATGTTTTTAATTACATATTTTATTATCAAGGAACTTTTTGAACCAATTCCCTGATCTAAAATACTGAGATTCAAAATTTACATTTTTCATAATTCCCAATTCATTATAGTTTTTACTTTAGTTAATCAAAACTAAAAGCAGCAAGACACCAAGCTGTGGGAAACTTTAAAGCTATAACATTTCCTTATATAACATATTGTCTGGTGGGAAAAAAAGATCACTTTCCAAAATTTTATAAGCTGACAATTTCAGTGAAAATTTTTTAAAGTCTTTGGTAACATTTATCTGTGCAAAAAAAATGAGCCAAATGTTTCACTGTCAATCTGAAATTTAAGTGCTTGGGGCTTTTTTATTTATTTTGATCAAGCTGTGTTTATCTGGAGATTTTAAAATGTGTCTCTTCGAGATACACTGACAGACTACTGAAACCAGGAAGGTTGATGAGGTAACTTGTTTAAAAAAAAAAGAAAAAAAAACCACAACTTGGCAGCCA
Source organism: Pomatostomus ruficeps (assembly GCA_013400735.1). Lineage (NCBI taxonomy): Eukaryota > Metazoa > Chordata > Aves > Passeriformes > Timaliidae > Pomatostomus > Pomatostomus ruficeps. The sequence continues at coordinate 90,519 of VYZT01015988.1, forward strand.
ACCTAAGGAAACTCGCCTGACAGCTTGTCTGAATTTCTCCTGGATGTCTTGCTTATTTACAAGATTCAGTTTGATAAAGTAAGACCTTTGGAGCAAAGCTGTGCATTAGCAATGAACCACAGCAGGAACTCATCCTGAACCACCACTTATGAGGTTTGGTCCCAGAAAAAGAAACGCTGAAAAAAATGTCTAAAATCCTCAAGATTTACACAATACTCAGGCTTTCACAGCGCGTTTTCTGTTCCCAATTTGTTGGGTTTAGATTCCTGGGCCAGACTGCCCATCCCCCACATCCAATGCCTTATGAAAGGCGGCACTCCCACTCATCTTCCATACAAATGTAAATTTGCTGCCGACAAGGCTGGAGGAAAGAGTTCATTCATCTACAGACCAACTGCTTCCATACTGTACCAGAGAAGGTACGTGCAGAAGAGACACCAGCTTCCAGGCAGAACCTTGGCTCAAGCCCCTTTGAAAGCTAACATCTTTGGAAGGGCATCTGCAATTAAATTTAATATCTATAGAAAATGTCGGATTTCCTATGCAAATTCATGTTCTGGAGTTGAGCTGCCATTAGAACAGAATGGAAATCAGCTTCTCTCATGCCACATTTCAAATACAATGCAATTTTTAAAAGAAACGCGGTTTTGATAGGCAGAAAAGCCTTTTTCAATATAGGCTGCAAATTTAAACCTGAAGAAAATACAATTCTTGTTTAGGAAACATTTTGATGACATTACCAAAATCAAGTTTCTCTTACTTTATTATAAGACAACCCTCATGCTTTAGAGACATCAGGACTTAAAGCTCAGCAATGAATAACTCCAATCAGAATGGCAACAAACCCAAAGCTCAAGGACTCAATATCAGCTTGTGTGTTTCCCAAATGATGCTATTGACATTTACTGAAAAGTTTATGGAAACAAAGCCTGTACTTTCAAGAATCCCACAGGAAAGACATTATGAATCCAGTTAGCCCGGAAGCTATTTTGCCCTAGAAACTGGCTTTATAAAGCTACAAATTACAGCTGCACCTCATATCTCATGCAAACACACGCTGATAAATACTCCCAAAATTTTACTATACACAACAGATTTCCTCCCCATCCACACTCCTGACCAGCAGCTCCCTTCCTGCAGCCTCACCACAGCAGAGTGGTTTGCATATAAACACCTCCCTTTTCTGTGAGCTCCGCCCAAACTTCTGCTTCCCATTCTTACTTCATAAAGCCACATTCGATTTTGAAGTACAAGTTAGACAATTTTTATAGAAAGATGGCACTTACTTTTCAGTTAAAGAGTTTTAAGGACAACAAACTGCAGAGGCATGAGACTATACCAAGCTGTATTTCACTGTATCTTCCTCCCACTTGTATGTCTAGGATATTTGTCATTTTGGACATTAATTTCTTCAGAGCAAACACTTGATGCTTCACAAGACAAGGAACCTCTACTACTACACCGGTAAAATAGTCACAAATAATGATTCACACTGTCATACACACTCATTAGGAAAAAACCCATGAGGAAAAATGCCATGGAAGTCAACAACTGCTTTTTCTTTAATTATTCTGCTCAGAACAGAGGCTACAGCACTGCATAGATTTTTCCACCTTAATCCACATGCAATTCCTTTCACTATACCATGAATTTTACCGTGGTTTCCAGCTGACATTAAAGTGCTTAAACAAGACTCCGAAGGTTGTACCATTTTGCTGGCTTAAGGCCAACATGATATACATTCAAACACTGCCTTTGAAATAAATACTTGAAGATAAGCCAAAACATTTGGAATTAGAGGGCTTTATTCTCGCCTACCCTCCTTGTTTAAGCTTACATCAATACCTAGGGAGACATCTCACAGCAGTTTTTTACTGATGGGTTCTGACAGATTTTTATTCTTCCGTTTCTTGTCTCAGAAAAAACTTTGCTATTGATTTCTCACAATTTTGTCATCCCCTTAAAGTGCTGGACAAGTTAAAAGCTTTTTTTATAGATATCCCTTTTTTCCAACATTTATCTACTAAACTTGAACAAAAATTGAAGGAAAGATAAAAAGAATGAATTCATTCAGGATTACAAAGATTTACTGTACAATGATAATTTTTTTTTTCAATTTGTCCTGTTCTCCAGGATCTGCATCAGGCCTCCCATTTTTATGAGTTCTCCTGATTGCTTTTTTTTTCTTTAAAAGCTATTTTTCATTTTAGAAAAAGTAGAGACATAATAATAATTTGACAATCCCTAGAACTTTTTTGGAGGTTTTTTAATAGAACCATTTACATTCAATCAAGGGAGAGGAAACAAAAGACAGTAAAATTGTTGACTTAAAGACTCGAAGAATATTTCTCAGAGAAAAAGTGTGACAATAATTATCCTAAAAGGCATGTGAAGACATGTCTCCTTCCTTAAAAGCAGTAGATAAAAAATGCTTGGCTTTCAAATTAATAGGTGAATATATATGGTTTACATTTCTTGAAACAGTTATGCTTTAGTCCAAATTAAATTCAAACACAAAATTCCTATGCATGACACTACAATACTGCCATGTCCAGTAGCAAATATTTCATAAAAACAAATGTGCTTCATTGCAGCAGCAGTATCCTTACAATATAAGTTCTTTAAAGCATTCACACATACTACTGAGTTACTAATATACCAGTGACCAAAGAGGTTGAAATCTTTTGTTCTTTGTTTAAAAAAATCTGAGCTCACCAGAAAAAACTGAAATATTTTTTTTTACCATGCATCATTTGAATTGTCACCTGGGCTTTTTGTCTCTAGAACTAACGGAGAATATGAATGTGTTAATTGAAACACGCAGTATGTAATCCACAGGACATCTTTAGCATATGTTTCCTTCCAAGGCTGACAAGAGCTTTCTTGGATTTTTCAGCACTAGAGTCTGACGTTTCCATTTTCAAGCTAAAAATATGAACAAAAATCTTACACGTTTACATAAATATGTATTTTCCCAGCAGTATCTTTCCACAGGAATCAGACAAGCTGTATCAGTTTTGAGACCTCGAAAAATAAAATGTGAGTGTGGTAACATTGGCATGAAAGTGTTGAAAACCCCATCCTTAAAGCTGTATTTCTCTTCATAATTCAAAAGACCCAGAAAAATAAATCCAATCAGAAACCTAGCTCCATGATAGAACATTCTTACTGATGAAGGAGAATGAGATAGTGGATGTAACAAGGCAAAGCTCAATACTCAAAGCTATCATAATTTAAAATTAGACATAATTATCCTTAACAAAACCAGGCACTGTGGAAAGGGGCTTTGGAACAGCTGCTCCTCTTCAATTTAAATGCTCATTTGTTTTACATTGACCTAGAAATCAGTATCCTCCTAACCAAAAGCCAATTAGATAATAGTCTGTCTTTCAAGCTTGTAGAATACTAATTTTTTTAATGTCGTTAGTAGTGAAAAGCAAAGAAATAAACTGCAGATGATGCCACAAGTATGCTCAGCTCCAATACACACAACCAAAACGTGAGGGTTCCCTTCCCTCCTTTCTGGAAGGTGAGAGTTACAGTCCAGGGAAGACATCCATCACTTCCTTGTGTGCTGACCCTGCAGTGCAGCCCCAGCTTGGGACAACCACAGGACACTGCAAAGGCAACCACATGGAAAGATCTTGAATTTGCTGGAGTCGCATCCTGCCATTCCTTCCAGAGCAAAAGGAATGTGTCAAACTGACAACAAGGAATCATTTCAAGAAGTATTTCAAAAGTCGCCCTTCCAACCTTGCCCAGAGTTAGGCCACAAACATCAATGTCTTTGGAAACAGAAGGATGCCAGATTCTTTCATTACTGCAATATAAACAAGCTGCTTCTTGAGCAACAAGAATTAGACACCCAATCTCTTACAGACTTGAGTTTGGCTTTTTGTCTCTTGCTCCCTCCCATAGTCCTGACAGAGGTAACTCTGGCTCTCCTATTTTACCTCCACACAGCTGGAGACAGCACACCCCCACCCCGGTTAATCCAGCACTGTCATATTTGAGTGTCAACCAATGCTGGCAAACCACAATAAACAACGAACTGACTGTCACTGAGAGAATGTGAGGGGGTGTCTCCTGCTCGGTTCCAATTCTTGTAGTATTGCGCTTACAGTTATTTTTAACATTTCTTATTCTTTTCAAGCCTGGATTAAATTGGCCAGGGGCTTGGAAGTTACCAGAAAAGAAGGAACAATTGCAGAAACTTTGATTCCCTACTACCCTTCAGTGTTTCTAGCAGTCAAGATCATTTATACCATTATTTTCAATTTTGGTTAAAGCCAATGCCAAAAATACATATTCATCTACAGAGCGGTTCCTGCTCTAAAGAGACAAAATTATGATGAATGCTAGTTTGATTACACTTAAATACAAAGCCATAACATTTCTCGGTCTTCTGAGATTTGGCAGCATCCCTAAAGAAAATTCCTTCCATGAAAGGAGGAGAGCCTTTTCTAAATGCATCCACAAAATGAGCTTCTCAGAAGGCTGGTATCATAGTGAGGCTGACAGGATCCAGCAAGAAACCATTAAACACAGGAAACTACATTAGAAAACAGAGAATTCAATTCTACCAAAACATTAGATCTTCCTAGAAGAAAGAAGAACTGACAATCATCAGTTCCGATTCACAGTTCCACGCTGAAAAAGAATCTGTTAGTGCAAAAGGTGGATGTTTTAATATTAAAAGGAGCCTCCAAAAACTGCTGAAGTTGTGAAGTAAACAAGCCCACATTGACAGAGTGATCTCATAGCAGAACACAAATCTGTACAGTCAAGGTGGAATTCAAGGGAAGGAGAAGCTCTTTCCAGAATAGTTAATGAAGCTGAAGAAACCCCTGTCTCCTTAGGTTTCCTTCTGAAGTCACTGAAGTAGAAAGCAACTAAATGCAAGTGTGAGCTGCAATGGACAAAAGACAAACATGAAAACAGCAGCAGCATTCTAAATATACCTCCAAGTTATCAGACATCAGCATTATCAGTTGATTGTAGCAGTTTGCTCTGTCCTGTGCTCCTGAATTTCCCACACTAGCAGCTCCCTTTCCTTCTCAGTACTGCCTTCAAAGCTGCTTTTGCAACAGGAAGCAGAGGAAAAGCCAAAGTCCATTCCTACGCAGCCAAACAAGTAAGCAGATTATCGAGGAGGTTTCAGAGCAGCTAGGACAATGTCAATCCCAGGCAAAATAATTATTTCAGTCCTGAATTAGCTTTTCAAAAGAACAAGTAGAAGTAGCATCATAGCATCAGTTGCGGAGATTTTCATGGGGAAAAAAAAAAAAGGTTCCAAATAAATCACTGTGGCTTCTGAGAAGAGTTCTTAGGTGCTTTTGGATGGGAGAGGTAGAGGTTGGGGTGTTTAAATTACCGCCTCTGCTGATCAAGTAAACATGTAAACATCAGGCTCTGAATTGTATACTGTATATCTGAAAACTATATTTCTCCGGAAAATGTATCTCTATGAAACAGCAAAACTTTCTGGGTTAAGAACCTGCCAATCAATTGAATTTTTAAAAGTAGCTGTCAGAAGAATTGCTAGGGAATATGACCTTTCTATGTCAAAAGAACAGCCATGCATATAACATTAGATATAAGGAAGAAATTATTCGCTATGAGGGTGGGGAGGCACTGGCACAGGCTGCCAAGAGAAGTTGTGGCTGTCACATCTCTGGAAATGTTCGAGGCCAGGTTGGATGAAGCTCTGAGCAACCTGGACTAGTGGAAGGTGCCCCTGCCCATGGCAGGGAGTTGGAACAAGGTGGTCTTTAGGGTCCCTTCCAACACAAACCAGTCTGTGATTCTGTGATTTGAATGGGTGACCTAGAAATAAATATAAAGCCACTGATGGCAAATGTATTCTAACAGCAGAGTATAAACAGTGAGGTCAACACTGTCAGGGTGATCTGAATGACTTGCTCTGTGCACATACTGTGTTAATGCAACCAAATGGCAAATTACACTTGTAGGAATTAGGATTTAGGCAACTACAGCATGAAGGGAACATCTGCAATTCTAACTCCATGAATCTCTCGTGGCTCTCTTTTTTTAAAGACTGGTACTCAATTTGCCATTTTCCGGTCCTCAAACTATTTTAAGCAATTTGGCTTACAGCACAAATAGTAGTTCACACATTTCATCTTTGAATTATTTTGAAGCTGTGTCATTATCTCCTTTTACTCACTGCACTAACAGCCTACTTTAGTCTGTTCCTAACCATTCTGCTTTCCTTTTAACCATTCTTAATTTTTATTCTGAGGTAGGATGGGGGAACACTGCATTTCTCTGCCTTGATTGAGTGGTTTTTAATTCAGTTCTGTGAAGGCTATAAAGATGCAGGTCTCTTCACTGATGTTCCCGGCTCTTCTAGCTTCTCTTTCTAAATCAGTTCATCTTTTTGAAACTCAAACAGGTTTCTGGGTTTTTTTCTGTTTTTAGCTTTGCATACCTCTATTTCCGCTTTTAGGGTGTTTTTTTGACTTATCTTTTGAACCAGAACTGAGCACTGCTAAGGACACAAACAATGTTACTCCTCCTCCCATGGGATCTTTGCTGGAGCTTGATCTGTCTTATGAAACTGTCACTGAACACAAAGTCTGCTCTTATCATGTCCCAGCATGGCATGTGCCCAGTCTACACAGAAGTAAGTGAATTATCCCATTAACGTTTTGTTCCAGGGTGTCTAGTCCTCCTCAGCACACTGCAGTCAGCATCTCCTGTCATACAGCGGGATATACTGGTCCCACAATTACTGTGTCTTAATTAGACCCCAGCTGCAAGGCTTGGTGGTTTGTGCTGCTCACTGCTGCTTTGCCTGTTCCAGAAGGGAGCAGAGAGGAGGGTCTTTCAACATGCAGTAACACCCAGCCACAATCCCAGCCTCCATAACCTTTCCCATGCAGTTTGAGGACATGACATTGGACACAGAACTGCATGTAAATGAGACAGGCAGTCCTCAGCATAGTCGTAACAGAATTTGAGTATTTTATGGGATTAAAGTAATTATCTGTAAAACATACAGTAGGGTAACAATTATATTTAAGGGCAGTGAACATTATTATATGCTTTCCACTACTCTGAACTGGGGGATTCAGCACAGAACAGAAGCTTATAACTCAAAGCATAAGCTCAATCATGTAGCTTAGGTGAAATGGAGTTAAATCAACCTTACCCTTTTTACGTAACACAAAATGCAGTTCAAACAACCTTTCGCTGCTTGCTCCAGAATGTGAAATTGTGGGTACCTACTTCTGAACACCCAAACTACTGGAGAAGTTTCCTGACGTGCAAGGAAAAACAGAGCTGACCATTACAAAAAGTTGTCAGTGACTATTCTCCGATGGAGATTCCATGCAATGCAGGAAAAGCTTGATGATAAAATCCTTGTTGATAACAGGACAAAAAGAAATCCAATAGCAGATGGAAGGGCATGCATCATTAATGTACTCCACTGAAGAAACTAGGCACCATCATACCTTTCCCTTTAAATTATTGCAATTTATAGTAAGCCAGGGGGAAGAGCAGTTCACCTTTTGCTTATAGAAAAACAGAGAAATTCAGCAATTAGAATGGTAAGGGGATATCTATCACTTCACTGCAGACCTAAGTTTAATGGCCAAGCACCCTTAAATGTTTTTTAATCCATTCTTGACACTTTCCCAGGGAAGTTACCACAGATTTGTCTGACAATAAACCACATGGAACAGGGTCTCCCAAGGGTTTCAATACCTCTCATTTATACAAAAATTTGCAGTCATTTTCTTTTTAAATCTCATATACATATGTGTGTGTGTGTGTATATATGTTATATATATATGTACATATAAAAAAAACCTGATTTCTAAATCACCTTTATAATAAAAAAATAAGAAGATAAGTAAGCCATTCAATTTATTAGAGTGCTCTCTTGGAATTAAGTTGGTACATAAATCATCAACTGGTTTGTTTGTAGACATTACCTGATATTCATACATGTTCACATCAGCCATAAGAAGGTCTGATTTTCTTTTTACTCTGCCTTCTATAATTCAACTGTTTCTCAGTCAGCAACATTTTAAACACAATATGTAAATTATATTCAGAAAGTAAACATGTCAGCAGGCCAGTAATCACACAGAAAATAAAAGATGTCACTGTCAAATATACCACTTTAAACAGCTGCCTATTTAATCAGGATTGATGCTGATGCCTGATCAATATAATCTGGCAATGCTGACATAGCTCTTTTCCTCTCAAATCAGATAGTTCTGCATGTTTGCTATATTGCACATAGTACTTCTTTCCTTTTAAACACCTAATCATTTTATCTTGCCAAACTTCCCTCTCATTAGCCCATTTCATTCCAATAAGATTCAAGAATTAACTTTGATAAGAAATTGATGCATTTTAAATTCATAACTCTATACATTTCACTTTATTTTAAAAGAAAATATTTGATAGGTGAATTTTAAGGCAAAACATCAAAGCCTTACCTAAAACTAAACAAATAGTTATTGATAGATTTAATAATACCCACGAACTCGATGTTTTACATTGCATGCTGTCATTTCAGCAGAGTCAAAAAGCTTGCGGGACAAAAGCCCATGACTCAGAACACTGTTCCTTTAGCAAGGAGATACTAAAGAAATACTAAAGAAATAAAGGTAGTACCAGAACTAGTAACTGTACAGTAAAAGAGGGGAGTGCAGATTTTGAGCAGCTGTAAAGCAGCAATACAAGATACAGCTCTACCGTGTTCACAGTAAGATTCCCAGACCAGGAGCCCATAGCCCAAGGAACTGACGGTGGAGAGGGATTGAAGAGGTCACAGTAGCAGTATACTTGTCCATAAAGCAGCCCAAACTCACAATTAGAATTTTCTGGCTATCATCAAGTAATAAGAACTGAATTTTGCTGGGGCGAGGTTTTTTCTGGGAGTAGGGAAAGTCATGGAGAAAAATAAACACTTTTGGGAGAACACAGGAGGGAAAGGAGAACTTAGGAATATCAAACAGGCAGGAAGGGTCTTAAAAGGGATCTAGCTCAGACTAGAGAGAGCCCAGTGTGCAAAGCTGCTCTAACCCAGGTTAGCAGCACTGATGAAATGCAAGCAGGAATGAACATTCCAACCTTTGTCTCCAACCCTTGGATTCCTGACACTGTGATAAGCACCGTATGTATTTTCCTTGACAACAGCTCATCCATTAAATTACTTCAATTACCAATATTCAGGAAATCTGAGATGTAGATTTGCCAAAAATACTTCTGCAGGCTTAACTACCTGAAACAAAAACATCACACAGTACCTACTGAGGCGGCTTTGTGTGAGAGACTTAGTGCATCCACTGAACTTTGTGTAAACAATTCACAGCAGAATTCTCTGTGTTAAAGGTATGCAAATGCTTGTTGCTAATTTGAGCAAAGACAAATAGAGAAACCATGTTAGACCTGAAGTTTCATGTTTTATTTAAACTCCGAGGCAGAGAATTTTAATTCAAAGTTTCACATAATAATTTGTTTTCATGGACTAATTATGAACCCTGCCGTAAGAGTTCATCATATAACTACTTTTAGTGTCACTATACTGTATGACCACATTAAAATAATGAGGTTTGAACATTCCTATCTTCAATTAGAGCTTTGTGGCTTCGAGCACTTAAAGAATAAATGCTGCCATTAACCTAGACCTTACCCCTCAAATATGCACCAAAGATATTAACAATGTTACTGAATCATGAGGTCATTGTGAAAATATAAATCCCAGTGGATTCAATCACAAAGCAAAATCTTGAGGATTTTAATAGGATATTATTTAAAGTATAAAATTAAAATCTCTCATTAAGTTATCTCAACAGCTCATTTAATTTACCAGGCTCAAAAAATATTTTAAAGGTTATTTTAGGTTAATTACACTTCACATCCTTTTATGACAGATCTGAAACCCTGCACATCTTCCAATTCTCTTTTATAAACATTCTCCTTTGCCAATAGCTGAGAGTTCACACTGACACATATTTTTGCATACTCACACTATAGTTTCAACATGACAGTGTTTTATATCCATGATGAACACAGAATCTTACTTTTTTTAATGGAAATTTGGTCATTGCAATAAATAACAAAAGCAAAAGCCCCTCAGTCAGTTGCTCCACACTATTAACTAAAAAACCAGCTCAGGTAAACTTGTTTGTTTTTAACACATAGGGCACCCTCTCTGCCAATTTTGCACTATTCATACTTAGTTGGACACAACTGCTTTCAGTGAAAATAATTCTGATCAATCCAAAATGCCACAATACAGAAATTTCTCATCTATTCCTAAAATAAACAACAATTTGGAAAAAAAAAAACCACCTGGACGTTATCTGTCCTAGTTTCTGTTTGCAAAGGAAAGAACTACAGATATTGACTCTAAATCAAGGTTGGTAACATATTGCCTATTCTGACTTTATACCTCATGTTCTCACAGCACAAGGACTCTGCAGTTCCCACCAGGGAAGAGCCTGAAACTCACAATTAATGCACAAATGCTCAGGTTAGCAATAATAACCCAGCAAGGGCAGGTAAGAGATCATGGTATGCCTCAGCTCTTGAGCAACTGACTTAAAAATCTAAATACGAACACAATCAGAAATCAGAAAATTATACTTGCACACTATATACAGTGACTGCAGCATTAAATTATTCCACAGCCCCATCCATTTGAGTTCCAAACATCTGCTAAACATTAATAAACAGGTTTACAGAAAGACTGCGAGCTGTGCGTTGCTTTCAGTTCTTCAGGTGATCAAGGGACGGGACCTCTCTGTACCTTGGCTTATCAAAGTTCAGATATCAGGATTGTTGCATAAGTCCCAGGCTTGTGTTTCACTTACAAGGCTACCCTTATCTCTGCCAAGAGATTTCACCTCTCCCCCTCTAGTAATCTCGAGGCAATAAGGATTTTAGATTAACTCTTAGGAAAGATTCTGAGCTGCAGCGCTTCGGGGGTGATGAACATAAACCTCTGTATTCCCACTGTCCTGAAAGTGGTAAAATAAACAATCACTTTGTCTCTGGGGCTGAAAAAGGATTGCTGGAAAGACACATTGCATGGCTTGGATAAACCAAAGTGACACAGCGCAGGAAAACAGACCAAACAAAAAGTGGCAGCCAAACATGGAGGATTATGCTGCTAATTACAGAGCATGTCCAAAGCTTTTGCTTAGTCAAAATGCTACAGGGGATTCTTATAAATGTCCTAAGGCTCAAAACAGTTTGCATTTCTGGAAGAAAGCAGCTTGAAACCTAAGTAAACAAACTATTTCATATTTTAAGACCAATCCTCCTATTATCACATCCTAGGAAACTATTTCAAGAAGTATTACCAGACACAGAAGGCAGCCATATTAAAATATTAAATGCGCACATCTCACAGTGCCTTTCTATGGAAATATCTGCCAAAAATTACCAAAAAAAACCCAGTCAATTTTCAACTACTTTAAATTAAAACTCAGAACTTTTATTGTCTACATCAGTATGTTTTTTTAGAGAGGTCATTAAGAACCACAGAAAAACGCTCAAGGAACAAAGCCTTGCTCTTCAACAGTGTATGTTCAAGACAGCCTGAATAAGTGTATTTTAAGTTCCCCATAGCTCCCCAAGCAAAAAAGCTAATTTTCCATGCACACTACAGCAGTTTCTCACTTTACACCTACAATAGTGCTGCTGTCAGGAAGAGAAGTGACTGCATGTGCCAAAAATCAATTCAACATATTCACAGACAAAAAAAATAACATGCAGCATCTGAAGATAATGAGAACTGCAATCATTCAAACTGACAGTCTAGTGCCTAACAATTATCACAAGGCAAGTTTTATGAATTCATATTTCCTACAATGACAACCCTCAGGTTACACAGAAGGGTGTTCACATTTTCTTGCAAATATGAAAATCTCCTTTAAGCCAATGAGTCCACTCCAAAATGGAATTCACTTAACTGAAGTGCGTAAAAAGATGCTGACTGTGTTTTAAGTAATATGCTGAAGTTTCTTCAGAGTAAGATGCTGACTGTGCTTAAGTAACATACACTATATAGTAAATATAACTTTAATACAGAATCTATTACAATAATTTTCTGTTCTTTACATGAATTATTCAGAATGCAGTTTCCTAGTGAAAAACCAATCAGGACTATCAGTTTTGGATGCCAGTGTGAAGCAAGTGTCCTGAATTGATCATGAAAACACACAGAGTTATAGAAATCCATTTTTGTTTTCCTACCAGAGACACCTCAAAAGCAGTGACCGAGCTAAGTCCCTGCAAGCACACTGAACACTGCCAAATGTCTAGAACTTGCTCCATACTTCTTCCTAAGGCCCTGTCCAAATTCCACAATTGATAATGTACCCAAAGATGCACTAACAGACTCTACAGCATATGTACATGCAAATATCTGATTAGTATGCATAAACTTAGGAAGTAAGTGGATTTCCAAATTAAGACCATGTGTGAAGTCTATCTCAGGTTATTGCAATTACAACTGCCAATTTAAAATGCAATTTCCATGCCTTCATGCAGCAATAAAATCCCTTCTTTCATGCAGCCATAGTTCCTGCTGTCTTTTCCTTTTCTACCAACATAAAAATATTAAATCCTACTTGCACAGTCAAATATTGAAAGTTCCCTACTCCCTGAAATAATTTATGGCCTTCTTCAGCTATGACTTTCATGATTATTCCTAAACAAAACTATTTTCATCTGTACTGAGCAACATTTAAATAGTCAACATATTACCACCTAAAATGCAAACTAAAAGTAACATTATCTATTACAAAACATTTAGGGAAAAGAGCAGCAGCATGTTTTAGAAGACACAAATGGAAATGAAGTTTCCCCATCAGATTCAAATGCCTACTTTTGTGATAAGTATCCAGGCAATCAGCAGGAGAGAGCACTATGCACAACTGGCATTAATAATTTGTCCCCGAACTTTTTTCAACAAAAGGAGAGTATATTTAATTATTTGGCGAGGAGGTGGAATCCTAAGCTCTAAGCACTCACCTCACTGCCAGCACACATAACGAGCAGAGGCATGGAGAGTGTGGTGAGAGAGCAGATGTTGTACCTTGCAAACTAATGTTTAATTTGTTAGTCAGATACAACACCACCAGTGTCTGCCAGCCACTGCAAACCCTATTCCTTCCTAGACCTCATCCCTATGAGTTTAACAACCACTACCCAGGTGCCTGCATAAAGCAGAGATCCTAAATAATAAACAGCAAATCCATTAAAGCACTGGGGACTAAGCAGGAGATGTGGAGATAGAATTTTCCTTTGTAAGTAGGAGGGGTTTTGAAGCTGGAACTTCTAGCTCCGCTGCACTTCAGCAGGCCTTTTGAATTATTAATTTCCGTACAGAACTGAACAACGGAGCATTAAGGTCTCCTTTAGCTCCGGGAGAACATGCCGGGCCCGGCTCGTCCCGGAGCCAGGGTGACATTCCTTGTGGGAAACGCAGCGCGGGAGACGCCCGGGGCTGCAGCGCCACCGCCAGGCCACGGGCCCAACCGCAACCCTCACACCGGCGACCCGAAAACTCCGAGTTTATTTACAGAATCGGCTTCAAATAACATCTTGCTTTTGTTAAAATATCTTATTCTCTTCATAACTATCCCAGACATCATCCCTCTACTTCCAGAAAAAGGATGCTGCAAACCACAGCACAGCATTAGGAGGCGAATTCATACTCCAGCTAAAAGCAAAAGGCCAGTTATTAACAAGTGATTCCTGCGGGACACGAGCCCAGAAAGTACCTACCCCTGCTGTAAAATCACTACGGATTACGGGGACCTCTAAAACCGTTCGACAAAAACACGCTTGAATTGTGGAGTTCACGATTCCTGTCCCCGGCCCCTGGCACACCAGCAGATGGCAACCCAGCTCCACAGACCCCTCTGCAGGCTTGAATAAAACAGCCATCGCATTCCACTTCCACGTCAATTCAAAGGGAATTACCGACCTTGTAATAATCCCACTCACTAACTCAAATCTGTAGCATATTAGCCACTCTTCCTCGCAGCCAGGAACAATATAAATTTTAATTTTCTTTTTAATAAACTGCATCCTGTACAGGGGAAATATGCTATTAGGGGAAGTTTATATATTAGGTACAATTGATTCTATTCCTAATATTTCTAATGTGAAATTTTTTAAAAAGTAAAGGAGCAAAATTTTAGAAAATAAGTAGTCAATATTATCTTCTACATCTAAAAAACACACCCCAACTCGGACACCAAAGGTGCCATGCCACAGTGTGAGGTCTGTCTGTTACCAGGCTCCCAGCACACGCCGAGCCAAGGCCCCAGCATCACAAGGATGACCCATTCTCCCCATTCCACTCAGTATTGCCTAATCCACACAGCTTTGGGGAACTGCATGTTCACAATAAATCAGGCAGAGAGTTATTCAACAGAGGAAGTTCTTCAGCTTGAGAGTTATTTCAAATCTTTACATTTGAGCCTGTCTACCCTCCAGATCATTATTCAGAATCTAAGAGGCTTGGGTTTTTAACCATTTCTTCCAGAATAAGAAGAGGGAAAGGTGAACTCTGGCATTGTGTACAACCACAATGAATATGCAATTATTTCACTTTGTTTCAACTTTCACTTTGTTTGAAAGTAAACGTAAAACCCTAAGTCATTTGAAATTATCCTGTGAAGATGAGACTGACCCTACAAGGAAATCTTGCAAGTCTGGCATCAGAGGATTAACAGAGCACCAACTGCTTAGTCAGCAGCCTTCATCTCTGAAGATGAAGAAATGGCTCTGACCACATCCCATGTGGTACAGAATATAAGGAAGAAAGTTTACACTAAATAGGACTGCAACCACACGGCTGAAATCCTCAACCTCATTTTCAAAAATTATGTTCAGTTTTTCAGTTCAAGGAGTACCACAAGTTTCAGTTCAGCACTGGGAACACTTCAGAAAATTAGGGTTTGTAAGTGTTTAAAAAAAGAATTTCAAAATCTCTTTCACAAACGTATCTAAGTTTCCACTGACAGGCCTCTTCAAACATGCTCCTATCGCCACAGTTGGCAGAAGGAACATGCATGGTTTTTTTATTCCTGGAATATCTCAAACTTTTCCAGGCATTAGATGGTGAGCAATGCATGTGAGATGTAGTCCTAATTAATGGGTTGCACATTGTCAGATGTTTCTTTCATAAAACCCTGGAGAGACTGCTTGAGATGCTGTTTGTGAGGGGTCAGGACGTGGGACACACACACACACAGAAAATCTCTTTCCACAAATAAAGAAGCATATTCAGCATTAGTGTAGTGGTCTAGTTAAGCATCTTGTCCTTAATAAACATGAGGGGAAAGTCACCCTTTGCCCACCCATAAATGCTCAGCCATGGAACATTAGCACCTGATGGCATTGCTTCTGGCAATCAATTTCATTCACAATGAGTTTTCTCAAAATTAACAGTTGCAAGGAAGACACTCCCAACCTACCTCTACAACAATCACAACCATCTTTCACAAGTCTTTTTCCTTTCTAAAATTTAGAAACCCAGATGCTCTTTATGCCTTTCTTCATAAGAGAATGCATCCATATTACTGATCTTTTGCATCACCAGTGACAGGACTCAAGGAAACAGGGTGAAGCCGAGGCAGGAGACATTTAGGTGGGGTATCAGAAGTTTCTCACCCAGAGGGTGGTTGAGCACTGGAACATGCTCCCCGGGGAAATGGTAACAGCAGCAAGGCTGTCTGAATTCGAGAAGTGTTTGGACACTCAGGCACAAGGGGTGACTCTTGGGGTGTCCTGCACAGGGCCAGGAGTTGGACCTGATGATCCTTGTGGGTCCCTTCCCCTCAGCATATTTTAGGATTCTAGGATTCTATGACCTCCCTTAAAAAACACAGTCCAAGGTCTAACTCTTCTTACGATAAGGTAAGATCTCAGATAAACCCCCAAACTAAGTCATAAGACATTTTTCATAGAATTACCCTTCTGTTCTTTAAACATGCACTCTATACATATTCCCTGCACCCAAGTTTTTTTACTCTATTTGAATCTTGACAGCAGGAAATACCACGGAGATGCCCACAATGATGCTTTATGTGTTTTCCTCTGATTACTTCCTCAGCTATCCTAGGGATTTAAAAGTCTTAAATAGGATACTCCCCACCAGAATTCAATCTCAGAGGATCAGAGCCACTCGTCTTAAGGTAGATGATGAGCTGAAGGTCATCCCCTGAAATCCTCACATATATTTAGAAAGCACACAGATCAGATCAACACCTATCACTCCACGATGACAGCACTTGGCATTCACTCTGCCCTGGCTTCTTTCTCAAGTCAAGGACCTAGTGGGAGGTGCTGTGCAGGCACATTAATCCAGATTATCACATATGTACAAGCTGAAAGATTCTGCCCAACAATAAATTGTGTTTATATAGTTTAGCAAGTTAAAATTTTATGTATTTCCAGTTATGGAGTCACTGCTGATAAGTAGTCTAGCTATCAGGCTTGTTTCAGAAGCTGAAAACTAATTTCTGTAGATTTGCTGTTGTTAACTTATCTTTTTGCCTTGCAAATATTTTCAAAGAGGAAAAGAATGCCATTTCAGTGCAGTAAACAATCCGTAGGATTCGTAGTGGTTAGAAAGCAAAAAACCACATTACTGAATGCCAAAGCAATTTAGCAAAGGAAAATCTACTGATACCTGCAGTGCCAGAAAGAGAGAGCAGAAACAATGCACACAGCTCTCCTGGCTTTCCTAAATCACACTCCACTTCTCTCTAGCTATTCAACTACTGTATTATAACAAATAATAGAAGAATTAAATGCTCTAGCAGTCAAGGCTGGCATATTAAAATGACACTCTGCATTACTGAACTTACTCATCTCTTAATAGAGCTATTCTTCAAAGGAGATTAATTATACTGGCAAGAGACCTTTTGCTATTCTAATTTGTGAAACGTATTTCAATACCACAAGCATATTAAAACAGCTGCAAACATGTAACTACTTCCAAGATCCCAGGACTCACTGCATTTAATTAGGTGTTCATCTTGTGATGTTCTTTAGTCACTGCTTTTGAAACCCACTTCATATAAAAACATTTAATGTCTAGGCTTAATTAACTGCAACTGTAATGAACATACAGCCCACCATTAGAATATGCAGAGATAGGAAAGTGACCATATAGTTCAACACCTACACACCATCACAGAGGGACAAAAACTTAATTTAGAGATTAATTTCTCTGCTTTACTTAGGAAACAGAGAATTTAAAATTATTTCAAAATAACTCGTTGGCATTGTGCTTCATATCAGAGTATTTGATAGACAGCACAAACACTGCCATGACAAAGCGAAAACACAGCATGTGAGTAATATGCAGAATTGTAACATGCAAACATCTGCAGCTCGCTGAGCTGCACACAGCTGGTAAGCAACAACCTAGTATTCCAAATTAAATATCTGAGAATTAGTGCTTTGTTTTAAAGCACAGTTATTTTCATTAACCTAAGCCATGAAGCTACAAGGCATTCGTCTGCCTCTAGAGAATAGGCCTGCATTTTAACATATTACTTTTTCTAATCCACATCAGATAAATACTTATATGCCAAGTCCATGTGAGCATTCTCCCTTTCTGTTATCATTGAATTTAGAACCACTGCTGAGAGCATAAATTTAAGGCAAACACTGAACAGGCACCAATTTAAGACACAGTACAATTAAATCAAATCAGAAGAATTTCAATACAGTAGCATGTCTGAAAATGTTAAGACTACAATTACTTCATTGTGAAATCAAAATTAGTTGTAACACAAACATGTGGCTTTTTGAACCTTAAAGATTTAAGTTTCGTTTCATAGTCTGCTGGTGCCAAACTGTCTAGGAATCCCAAAAAATTCTCAGGGCAATATCCAAGGTACGCCCTTTTACTTAAGGGGTCATTGCTTCTAAACAGTCTTACAACGTCACATAAATTTACCCGGTTACTTGCAGCTCTATAACAAGCACACACCAAAATTCCTCACTTGAGTAAAACTTGTTACACACGTAACTCCGTAGATGTTTAGCAAAAGAATTTCAACTTTGCTTTTAATCTACTATTTATCAACAATTTCTATTGCATATATGCATGCTCACAAATAAGTGTCTTTTCCTACCTTTGTATTTTTCTTCTTCTCACACATCAGTGATTTTAGATTTTTAGAGATAATAAGGAACATCTACAAACAAAACATATGTTCTTTTTTGTGTGCAATTCAGACTTGACTGTACCACCTGAGTGTGTGTCCTCATACAAAATATTCTCTTCTTAGAAAATATTTATTTAAGAGATGTAACATTCCTCAAAAATACTTTACCAAAACCTTTTGACAGAAACCACAAAGAAGAGCAGATGTCAGTTCCAGCTCTTCAATTCCTTGGACAGTTATCCCTTTCAGATTGATCCCCCCAGCTACCCCTTAGGGAAACAGGCAGAGGAAGCTACTCAGAAAGTTGCTTCCCAATTAAACTTGTTTGAAATGGTTGGGTTGCCATGCTCACACCTCTTCGACATCCAGTGGTATTTCTTTCAGGCATCAGGCAACTTAAGTAGCGTTGACATGGAACATCCCCAAAAAGAAATTATTCTTCAACACACATTTTTTTCCAGCTTTCTGTCAAAAGCAGGATGAACATATTCTCTTCCTAGTTCACCCTGTATCCTAAAAAATCCCACAGGAACAAAAAGCTGCTTTCACTGAGCAGGAGCAGGGAAACCAAGGTAAAACCTAAAGCACAGGATGACATCACTTTTTACAGCACAAAAGCACCGCGAGCATTCCCAGACTCACTCACCAAACCAGCAGTAAGTGAAGGAGCAGATTGTCCTAGAGACTGATTTCTCATGCGGACCAGGTTGGAGGTATCTCCAGGAGGCTGCCATATCGTCTGGCCCACTCCACTGTGGACACTATTTGATAAGGGAAGTAGCTGTTTTCCTTTAAAAATAAAATCAAAATACCATCAGCTTGTTTTTGAACAAGTCTGCAAGTTCCAAGTACAAAGCTGAGAACAAATACTGCATGTGAAGAAAAAGCATTTAATAAATAAAGCAATTTCAAGATTTTGGTTGGTTAAAACTTGTAAGAGCACCCTACCAGTAAATTCATTATGTTTGATAACTAACAATTTCTAAAAAATCTACTTTACATTATGAGATAATGGATAAATCCAAAAAACCTTGTAAAAACAGACTGCTATCACTTTGTAACTTCCCATATTTCACACATTTTAAAAAGGAAACAATATTTGCTGCCTTAAAAGGAGGCAAAGTCTCCTTAGTGTAATTTTAAAAATTCTTATGAAAATGCAATCCTAACTGTAAAATATTGTCTCCTCGCAAAGCTGAGTCGTCTAGACATCCCCACCTTCTCCTACCACTGGAACGTTCAGCACTACATTTCACACAGCTGTAACATAATATAGTGCATGTTTAAATATTGTCTTGTTTTGAACCATGGATGGATATTTTTTGCTCAAAACATGTTTTCTAGTCAATGCAACACTCCTTTTTGAAAAATGTCAAGCAGTAAATTTCCACAATGAGAAAGAACTGAAATCAAAGTAGGTCATATTTTGACTCCATAGAGCTTGACAGCTTCCTTTTATGTACAATGTCATTCACAAAGAAAAAAGAGAAGAAAGATATTTCTGTGGTTAAAAACACATAAGTGAAGAAGTCTGTGAATGTGGGTTCAGTTATTAGTTTCCAGATTACTTACTCTGTAGAGTCAGTCCCTGTACTTCAATTTCACCATTGCAAAATGGGAGTGGTTAATACCTCTATTCCTTAAAATTAAGACTATGGGATTAAAAAACACACCCCCTTCCAAGCATAGTAAAGATTCTTGCATTCAATGGATTATTACATGCTCAGGAATCACAGGGGACTGAGACATTTATTGCAATAAGTAGCAGGAAGTCTACACTTTTAACCACATCTGTGCTGTAGAAAAAGACTTGTTCCGTCAGAGGCAGAAAGCTGTTTACAAATTCAACTTCACCTTAGAACTAGATGTGAATTACTACATCCATTCCATAAAACTGGCTGCAATATTTGGAAGACCGTCACATAATGTGATCAGCCATGATGCTGGGGGGAGGGCAGGGAGTGGAAGTGGTTTCTTTTTTTTTCTTTTTTTTTCTTTTTTTTAACTTGTTTACATTAATTTTCTGTGCCAGTTACAAGCAATGGGCCAAGTACACACCAAAAGAATGAGTCAAAGTGTAGGAGAGATGAGCAGGCTCAACTTTGTCTAGCAAATAGACACGATATATCAGTACCCTCTTCCCAGTGCCACTCAAGCTGCTTTCAGCTGTGGACATGATTTTCATGGCTTGATCATTTTCAAAATAATGTGTAAATACTGCACTAACAAAGATATCCTATAATAGCAAGTCAAATAATATAATTATATAGCAGTTTAAAATACCCATGCTTGAGGGCAAGAATAACTTTATTTAAGTCTCTGTAAGATATAGTTATCAGTATCTCCTTTTAGGTCCACAAAACCTGAATCTAGGAGGGCAGAATTCCATCAAGAGTCAAATCTCAGCCAACCAGTTTGCATGCCCAGTCATCTACACTCTTCAAACTTATTTGATTCTGTTGCAAAAATTAGGTGGAATCATTCTAAGGACGGAGCTTTAAGCTAAAGCCTTTCCCTGTCATGCCTCACATTCCAAACACCCACACTGAAAATACACATCTAAACCTGTACGTTTTCTCTATCCAGTTGGGTCAGACTGATCTTGTTGGGGCTCTTTACTCCTTCCTGAATCAGGTATAGTAGATTGCAAAGTCATTACGATGAATCCACAGGTTCTGGAGAATACAGAATTTTCTGTTCTGAAATTACAATCTCCAAAGAGAAAAAATATTTCTAAAAGAGAACAGACCTTGCAGTTTTCATGCTTCTTCCTATTTACTTTGCTTTCTTCTACTCAAGGGAAAAAGAAGCTACAGTACTAACGTAGGCCATTGCAGTCAGTCAACAGCTGTGTAGTTCATAAACTTCTGTTCTCTAGTGATTAACCTGCCTGGGAGAACAAACTTACATGCATACAAAACATTATAAATGTTGCCATTCTTCAGAAACGATCCACTTACTACAAATAGAACACTAAGCCAAGGCCAAGCCAAAATAAAACATACATGCTTTACTGCTTATTTAATTCTATTAGACCTAACACTTCAAACATGAAAATATTTATCTTCCTCTGATAAAAGACAAGGGACCAGGACTGGATGTATTTTCACAATCATGTAAATCAAGCCCATGCTGATGCCAAAAAAGGTGGTTGCACCTTCTTCCTCTTTCCCTCCCTCCTGAGAATTTTCAGCTCTTCTGGTTCTTGCACTAACATGCAAATAGGCAAACAGTCAGCCTCATTAGGGAGGAAATGGGCTGCAACTTAACCCTAAAGAGTAACAGAGGCATTCAGGCATATCAGTTCTTTCATTCTAGATTGATCATGCAACTCTCTATACTCTATTCCAGCATCACAGACTTTGATATCAGCTTTAAACAGCTGTGAAACCATCCCCTCGGCCACTAACAAGGTCTTGGAAAAATAAGAAAAATACTGAACTTGGTCCATTTTTGGCTAATTACTTGCCTAAGCTCACTCCATGGTTCTACAGCTGACAAACTAAATTCTACATTCAATTACAGGATTGAATATTGTGTTCACAAGAAAAAATAAATTTTACACAAACTGAAACAGCATCAAGTTAGTAAGTAAGACTTTTACTTTGAATCACAATTGCCATCAGTGCTTCTGAAGACAAAAATAAACTAAATATTAATTTAAACATGATATAAAAGTCTGCTTCCCAGTAAGAAACAATAGGGCAAAGTGGGCAAGCTTACATTCAGTGCTGATGTTGAAAGGGACAAGAATACATCGCTGTGTCACTTAAAGTTTCACCATTCCATTCTTTTAACTTTGTATTTTAAATATTAGCTTCTAACTTTTCATTCTGGGCAATATATAAAATTCCCCTCTAAATCCAGGCTTTTTCACTTTTTTCTACTAATATTTCTTTTTGCATCTTTCTCTTAGATAAAATTTTGCATGTCCTGCCAACAAGAGGTCACCTAACCAGTGACTTACCAGTATCTTTTATTACAACTGTCACGCCAACAATGCTGCATC
>VYZT01015989.1:0-43463 GCA_013400735.1 Pomatostomus ruficeps
CCCCTAGCTCACTGCTACAGGGGGTGCTGAACAGTTAGATGGTAATCTCAGCGCGGGCAAAACCTCTCTTTGGAACTACTGTCTGTGCAGCACCCAGTGCTGTTGTCTTAACAGTAAAGGGTTTAACAGAGAGAGACAACTCCAAAGTCAACAACAAACACTGTTGGGGCTCCTAATCTGAACAGCCATATCTGACCTTTTCCTTAGCTGTCAGGGAAAAATATAGTCTTATTATACAGGCAAATCCCAGAAATAATTATAGAAATTGAACAGGAGAGGCAGAGCACACTAAGTGAAAGGTTCTTTTCTGAAAAAAAGGTGTCACTCCCTCCATAACTGATACCAAAGCAGCTTTGGGCACAATGCATCCCAATGAGAGAGCATGTGGCCTAATTTGGCACTTCTTCCACCAGCAGGAGCCTCTTCTGCAGGCTATTCACAATCCAACTGAGGCTGGCATCCTTGCCTGGTTGAAGCTGACATGCTGTGCCACATTATGAGTGGGAACAGGACCATCCTAACAGATTAGCATGAAAGTAGGCTTGCCAGAATACCAGTATGTGGGTAATATTTAAGTGTTAAAGGGGGGATCTCTGTCCAAAAATGATGACATGACAGTCTGTCTTCAGCTTGCCCAGTTACAGTTAGGAAGTCTGTCACAGGGTATCACAGCTGAGCTTGGCACACCCCAAAGCCATTTCTGCAGCCCAAGTCAAAGAAGAAACTCTGTTTCAGGGATCAAGTTCTCTAGAGGACATGAGAGATCCCCAGAAAAAAACTGTGAGAGTCTCGGGAGACTGGTTGTTTTTCTTGCTGGAGTGCCTCGTTTGTCAGGGAAGCCAAATTACGAATTTCTTCTGGTTTTTTCAGGGTAATTTGTGATCTGTGAGCTTCATGGTAAATTCTGTTGTAAGAAACAAAGGTTAGGGTCAGACTATGATGAAGTCCATGCAGATACAAGAAGCCTCTCCCCACTTCTTTGCTGCCTTGTTAGATGAAAACAGTGCTCTGTATTGGGCCTGACTCTATAAGCCCCCATTTGCTCCTTGGAGAAGTACTCTGGCCAAGTTAGCTGGCACGCTGGCTGTGTCTCAGCAAGCAATTCAGGCTAGCTACCTTCGAAGTTTGCAGAATATGAACTGAACTTTTGCAAGATATTTGTTGCATATAACCAGGAGCTATGATGTATAAGGCAAGAAAAAAATCATACTTGCAGCATTAGCATGGCTCACTTGGTATCCTGCTTTACCTTTCAAAATCAGGGATTTTCCCATCTGCAGTTGGAGGAGTGACCTACCATTTAGGCTGGACAGGTGATTTACACAAAAAGTATACTTCAGCACCCTTCACAAGATATTAATGTCACATCTGAATACTCTTTTCAGAAGATTTTCATAATAAAAGAGGGAAAAAACAACTATATTTGCACAAACCGTGGATAAAGCGTTTGACATTTTCAAAGGTGTGGGCTGAAACACAGAAATATTTTTAATCCCAGATAAGATCTCAAGGAAATCATTACTGGGCCTCAGAGAAAATGTAAATCAAAACTGCCAAAACTGTGTTAGTAGATTTCATTATAGTTTACTTATTTAAGCTGAGAAAGAAAACAAGCACAGTTCTGTGAAAGTTTGTCCTTCTGCATCTCGTTTTAGATCTGTCTGTTTACATTTTACAGTGTTTTAGGAGTGACACAAAGGTGACAAATTGCTGAATTCTAAATGTCCTTCAGTAGCTGGAACATTGCATTCCTGTGCCTCTTGATGAGTCACATTACTTATTTGTCACATATGTTGTTCACACAAGGGAAAGTATTCAATGAAGAAATTAATCCAGGCGGCAAGCCATGGACAGATGAAGGAAAGTGACCAAAAGCAGGATGGAGCAGAAAGTGAGGAAGGGAGAAAGGACTATTATATCTGTGTAGTCTCCAAATCCTCATCGTATCAAATACAAAGGCTTTAGAGAGTGAAAACAGCATTTAGCAATGCAGAAACCACTCTCTTCCCACTGCTGAGCTGGAACCTGGCTTGTTGGGACTATGCTCCTCTCTTGATGTCAGACCTCTCTCAACTGCACTTTCGCCCTTGACCTGGGGGCAGAGGAGAAGCAGCAGCTGGGATTTGGGTAGGCTGCTTAGCAGAGATTTGAAGAGCCTATGGATCCTTCATCAGGACCTACTGGGAAAAGGTTTTGGAAGGAATGAGAAAACTGAATGCATTGCCAGCACTATGCTGAGCTCTTTTCTTTGGAGTCCAAACTTCAGCCAGACTGTGAAATCAGAGGATTTGGAATTGAAACAAGGAAAAATACAAATACAAAATATGGTTTCTACCATATCACCTCATTTCACCATTGTCTCCAGAGGGCAAGTGGACTCCAAGCAGGCCATTACCAGATTTATTATTCTAACACAACATGCTTTCATCAGCATTTTTAGAATGGAAAAAGTAGTATTCTTCTATGATAGCCAAAAATTAGCCCTGGTTATCTCAAACAGTATACCCAAACCCCTCATGCTTCACAGCTAAGACACAAGGCTGTTGCCATCGTAATGGATTAACACAGTGGCTGTTTCTTCCATCCCAGGTTATTCTTAGCGATTGTCCCAGCCTGTGAAATCTAGATCCGGGTCATGGTTTCAGAAACTTAAGCACCATAGGACAGTGTAAACTGTCCCTATGCACAACTAATCTAGTCAAGAATCAGTTGACTTATTAGGCAATGCAGAAAGTAAAGAAATCCTCATCCAGTACCTAAATGGGTGTGAACTCAGATGAAATTTGAAGTCATCAAACTCATTGAAACTTTTCTCATGATTTCTGCTCTTTGACTGGAAACAAGTAACATTGGCACTTTTCTGTCAAAGAAAGCCTTCAAGAGCTCTGAATACTTTCTCTTAAAAAGATGGGTTCATGCCAGCTCTTTGGCATGACTCCCACTGCCCACTGCACAGCCCGGGGGTCATTTCTTCCACAAGATGTCTTCAGACCACTCATCACACTGTGATCTTCTCTATTCGGATCTATTCCTTATTGCTAACTCAGAGATGGGAGCCTTTCCCACACCAAAGCATCAGGAAAGTCTTGAGCTTATTTCAGTTCTGTTACCTTTCAGGCATGGCTGAGTGGCTGATTGCCCTGGGAATTGATTCTGTGCTTTTTGCTAGAAGGGAATGATGTTTCCTCTCTGGATGTCCAGGCTTGTTGAACTCCAGCAACTACAGCTGTTATGCACAGGGCAGAGAGGTGTATCTTGCGGTAGCCAAGTGAGTGAAAGAAGGTTTGGTTCTCTTTGGGGTTTTTTCCTTTAAATAAGGGAAATTTAATATTTCATTATTTGAGCCAGGCTGCTTTCAAATCTGTTGTCTGAGAAACTGAGATCGCTGCAGCCTGGAGACAAGGGAATTACAATTCTAGACTAATAAATCTTGGTCTGACCTCGAGCAGCTTTGAATCATAAATAACCCCTCTTACTTCACTCATGTGAAGCTAACCACCATGGTGTTTCAGACACTGAGCATTGTCCATGACCTCTTTTCCTGGAAGGACAGTTGGATAGAAAATTTGTGTCTAGTGAAGCATCCCTGCTAACCTAAATCCTTTCTATTAATTCAAAATACAATAAAAAAAGATAGGGTCTTGTACTCTGGAGAAGATGACCAGTGGTAATACGTTCTCTTTTCTCCCCAAACCTTTCAACTTGAAAGCAAAATTCCTCCTCATCTTTCCTTTGCTGGTATAATCTCAGCAGATCTCTCAGAAAACTAATGAAATAAAAGTGTAACCTGGGATCTCCAGCAGAACTTGAGCATGTTTATTTAAAGGCCTCCTACTTCCCAATAAAACAATGACTCAGTGTCATCCAAAAGAATTCTCTTGTCCCTCAATTCCCATCAAGCATGTTAGAAACTGCTGCTACCCAGCAAGGATTAACTGGTTTACAGCATTATCCAGTTAACCCTGACAGCACCCCACTAAAGTCAGGAGGATGAGCCAGGCAGTCGAAACTGGAGGGACAGTTTGAAGTAATTTACAATGAAGGCTGGATTTGTGCAGAAGCACTGGCACATAGCACACAATTATGTTCGACAGATTTTGAAAATCTGGTCCTAAAAGTTAAAATCAGGTTTGAACCACAGGTAAAACTCATATTTGGCATGGTTGTCCCCATTCTTGCAGAACAGACAAAACTAGCATTCAGTTCCTAATGCTCCCAAAGGCAATGCCCCTCCGTAAACCCAGGGACCTCCTACATTCAGAGATAGCTCAGATTGTGCCTCGTTGCTCACATGCACTCCTTTGTAAATCACACAAACCACTCTGTTTCTTGCACTGTCATTTAGAGCGCACTTCACATTCAAAATCAAAACTTTGTCTCTGGCATTCTCACATATACCATGACTGCTTGCCCACCAGGGGACTCCTGATACTCTCATCTACCTTCATGAAGGATTGTTTGTCACTTCAAGCCCTCCAGCCACCCGGAACATGGAAATTCCATTTACATAAATTCAGGGCCCAGGTTGTTTCTCTGCTCTCACTGGCTGTCATAGCAGCCTAATTCATGGGTGGTCACGTCAGCCCTTCACCCTCGCGTGGTGCCTTTGAGTTACAAGCAGCAAACACAAAGCTGAAGAAGAGGAAATGCATACTTCAGTCTGGCGCTGAACAACAGGTATATGAAACCTAAGGAGTTTCATATAACAAGAGGGGTTTTAAAGAGACAGTAAGCTACACTGAAAATAAGTTACACACAAATTAATAGTTAGTTCTTCCTCTCTAATACAGTTTTCATGGAAGTCTCCTTTACCTAGCCGTCAAATTCTGGAAAACCATTGGTACCTTAGGGAGCTTACTAACCGTCTTCTACTAACAGAATGCATTATTTAAACATTTCAGCCTTGGATTAAATGCCTTGGGAAGCTTCAAATGTTGCCTTTGCACACCAAACACCATCCAAATCAATTGTTGGCATAAACAACAGTCAAGCTGCCTTCTCTTCTTGCCAGAAGAATTAGGTTCAATGGGACTTAGTGATCATAATTTTTTCCACCATAGCTTCCAGCTCGAGACTTTCCACCAACCAGTCACCCATTTTTTGTGGGTTCCAGCCATGGCATGATTTCCAAGAGACTCAATCTCAAGCCTAGGAAGGCAAGGGCATGGGTCCAGCTCCACTCTGGGACATGACAGATGATTCTCAGAAATCTGCAGGAATTCTTTTTGTGCAAACCTGAGATGAATTTGATCCTTTTGGAATTTCAATGCAACTGGCAGAACTCTTATATTACAGCTGCCTTCTCCTCCTTTAGTGCATAGCTCAAAAACTAGTATTACCCATCTATTAGTATTTCACAATGAGTTATTTGTTTAGTAGCTAAGAAAAGTGATTAAAATATACAAATGGTGAAAATCACCTTCTCATCCTCTGCACTGCTGTATAATTCATGCTGAGGAACAAATGAGATTACAGCTCAGGGACTGTCTCCAGGATGAGTTACATTTGTCCCATTTCCCAACACTGTTATAATCTTTGTCAAGACAGTAGAATGATATGTCCCATTTGCTGTTCCCTTCA
Organism: Pomatostomus ruficeps; assembly: GCA_013400735.1. Lineage (NCBI taxonomy): Eukaryota > Metazoa > Chordata > Aves > Passeriformes > Timaliidae > Pomatostomus > Pomatostomus ruficeps. Next base: position 5,581 of record VYZT01015989.1, read on the forward strand.
CAATATTTGTCAGACTACTGCAGTTATATAGTTGCTGGATACCCATATATACCTCATGAATTATTTGTTGATGTAAAGAAAGTGTTTTTGCATTCTGTTTGAATAATCTGTCCTTCCCTTTAAATCCAGAAGCAGGTACTGATCAACATTATTCCTTTTTGCTGCTTTTTGGGCTTTTCCTTTTGTTTGGAAGTGGTAAAAGAGGAGGGGGGTGAGCAGCAGAAGGGCAGACACGGTGTATCGCTTTGCTAATTGCAGGGAGGGATCCAGGTGCTGGCAGAGATCAAAACTACTAATATAATATCACCAGACCTAAAGGGCAAATAATTGCAACAGATAAATCACTGTTCAATAAACACACCATTAGAACAGCCATCTACCGCTGAGCAAACAGCTTTGAGAAAACTTATCTTCTTATGCAAGAATTTGTGCAGGATTAATAGTCATCAACTAACAGCATTTTTTTAACTAATGTCAAAAATGGATATGCTCCATTTGATCTGATATGGCTGCTGCTGAGTAAATGCAAATAGGAAAAGAAAATGAAAAAAGTGAATGCATGACAAGTGGATGCAATGCTTCAAAATTAATGGGAAAAGGAAGGAACAAATGTTATGCTGTTTAGCTGGCACTACTAGGAATGCCTCACGTGGCAGGACATTGGAAAGGGGGGTGAAGTGATTGCCTTAAATGAGCAATCTTGTTATTTTAGGGGTTCAGTTTAAAGACTTACCTGCCACTCCTTGGTTGGAAACTGTGTGACAACAGGCTCACTCCTGTCATCATCAATGCACCTTGAGTCTGGACTGGAAATTACGTGGTTTGGAGCACTGGGCCATAGCTGGGAAGTGCAGCTCGAGGCCAACTCCTGAAGGAACTGCTCCCTTCTGGGGTGGGACTCACTGGAGCCAAGGCACCGTGCAGCTGGAGTTAGAGCTGCTCTGTCCCTCTCCCACCCCTGGAGCCCAGGATGACTAAATGCAAACTTTGAAAACAAGGGAGTGGAGGCTGAGGGGTAAGTGCAATGTGATCAGAACCAAGACATACAGAGTTAAGGGGAATCCCAGTGCTACAACCCCAGAGCTGCTCAGGTAGCTTAGCAGTGAGCAGATGACTATAAACAGGTGCCCACTGTGAGCATTCACAGCTGTGTCTGCTTGTCTGCCAGCAGTAATCCGCATGTACAGGGTCAGCTGCCGCTGTACAGGGGGATCACTCCGTGTACACTAAAAGCAGTTGTGTTCTGGCAGTACTGCTGCTTGTGCCAGCCGTGCTGGAGAGGACCCAGAGGAGTGTACCACAGATGGGAAGGAAAGAAGGCCAGCTGAATCAGGCTGACAGCAGTAAAAAAGCTCTGCTTTAAGCATTCTGCCCGTGGCATGAAGACACCATGGGAACTAGACAGTTTGTGATGTATACTATGTCACAGGGATGTAAGAACAACCTTTATGTTCCAACCCAAAGGTCTTTCCAATGCAGTTCACTGTCAGACCTAGATCTGGCAGGGCTGGGAGCAGGGACTCCAAGAAAATACTGGAACTAGTATTTTCTTGGAGTCCCTGCATGGACACAGAACATGCAGCAAAGCAATCACACAGAAGGAGCACAAGAATATGCTGCACCCTCAACAGCAGGGAAGAATGAAGTGGCCAGCCTAGCATGCCACCTGGGAAGGAGGGGTAACGGTATCAGTAGAATGCCTGGTCAAAAGCAGCAGCAAGCCCAGTGAGAAAAGGCAATCTCTCTATCACCCCCAATTTGACAAACCTGCTTATGAAGATGGTGAAGGAAGGGAATTTACCACTGATAAAGACTCATTAGCAAAAATATTTGTTCCTCCCAAGTGAAGGAGCCAAGGGGTTCACTGTAATACATATTTCTGTAGCAAGCAATTGATAACACATGACAGCTAAAAATTAACAATGGAGACTTGCCCCTCCACAGAGAGAGACGGAGACAGCCAACAGCAGGGTGGCCAGGGCAACCACAGGCACAGAATGTGTTGCAGACCTTATTTGACCCACACCCTCAGCAACTCAAGGGCTTCCTCTCTGCTATAAATGACGCAGAAACCATTTTAGCTCTGTCCTAAACTGAATGTCATGAGCCAGCTGTGCACTCACTGCATCTTTCTTTAAAAGGTTTGCAAGCTTAAGAATCCTAAATGAGAAAGAAATCAAAAGAGGGAGACTATCATTCACGCCACTCACAAAAAAATTAACTTTTCTCACCACGCAAACAGAAGCAGCAATATGGCGGTCACATTTGTATTTAGAAAGAAAACAGGAGCAAGAATGCTGTCATTTTTTTCAGAGATTATAAATTCTTCAAGATACTTTTTTATGGCTGTTTTAAATATGTATTTCCAAATGTGAAATATAGGCATGAACATTGTGTACCAGTTTAAGAAAAAACTAACAAAACAGATACAACTGTGACAGTGACCAGATGCCTGAAGAGAATAGGAACAGAGAAAGCATATGGATACTAATTCATCCCCCTATTACCACCCTCCCCGAACCTTTTTTTAGCTCAAGAGTTGTCCCCTCTAGCCCAACATCTTCCTTCCCTAAATCATAATTTTCAGTTTGCCTGTTCAGGTGAGAGCAAGATTGTAGTCAGCTCTCAATAATTTTCATCAATGTCCAGAAGGATTTCTTATTTTAGACTAAGAATGGATACTTCATACTGATAAAATTTGCCATGAGCCAAATACCAAAAACCAAAAAATAACCAAAACACACAAGTTAGGCTTACCAGAGGCAAAACACTACCTTGGTTTTTTTGCACACATCAGTCAGACAACACAGTAGGAGAAAAAAATCAATGAGCATAGATTCCCCAATGAGAGACAGTTTTGCATTTGCTGCTCTTTACAAAAGGTGTGTAGGTTGATGTCACTTTCATACACCTTGAAAGCAAGACAAATTATTCAGATCTTTACCCGTGATTAAATGTTGCATTCACCTTATTAATGTATTTCCCCTTGTTAGCTACAGCAGTTGTGTTTATGCAAAACCAGAAGAAGGTATGAATTCCCAGGAACCATCGTGGGGTTTCACAATGTACTGCACAAGGAAAGCAGTTGCATAATTATTCCAGCATGACATGTTCATGCATAAAATTAGGCCTTCTCTCCAAGCACTGTCTGTCAATAAGCCCTGTAAGTGTATAGGAGAGCTGTTCATAACATATTCAATTTTACCTATCAGTATGATGTCCAATTACTTGGGAAAGGGTGAAAGACTTTATGCCACATCTAAACATGACAGACGTAACCTTTAAGTACTGGCAAATGCCAAGATGTTGCTGGCGGTAGGCATTCTGAACATGTTTGTGTTTTTCTTTGTACGTGATTTTCCTCTTTTTTTAAATAAATGCAAATTGTTAAATATTTTAAAACTCTGCATTATCACATCTCACAAGAAGCAAGTTTGGAAAGCAGAAGGAAGTTTTAAACTACTAACATTCCCTAGTGCATTTAATATAATGTGGGTTTTGTTCTTTCCACAGGTACTAAAGTAGCGCTTCCCTGAGCCCTCGTTTCAGCACACAAATACAAAGTTTTAAGTTCAACACTAGGTCCAATCATTGAGCCCTGCACAAAACTAAAAAAAACCCAAAAAACCAAAAAAAACCCCAAACAAAAACAAACCACAAAACAAAACCAAACCAACAAAACCCAAACCTAAAATAATTTTGTTGGATTATTCTAAGTAAAACACATCAAAAGCCTCTATTCCATCTCCAAAGGGTAAAGCCAATCTGTACCTCACAAATCTTTTGAAAGAGGCCAGCATGTCTTCCCCCTTAATACCACCCAGCAGGGAGCACAACAGCAGGTCTAGTTTATCTTAATTATCTGTCTTTATCTCCATAGGAAGAAGAGATTACTGCCAGTGTGTTGCTGGCTAGAAGAGAAGAAGCCAAAGAGCACAAACAATTTCCCTTTCTCCACAACTTCTCTCGCAGCTCAGGTAACTGCAATGGGAAAAACTGATGGAGGGAGTGGAGACCAGGAGAATGATATTTCTGTTGTTTTGGGTTATGCACTGTAGGTGAAAGTGGATGGTCAGAGTCACAGTGTGTGTAGAAGAAAGAAAAGGTTTCTCTTTGTAAAGGAGAATGTGTTTTATCCTTGCTTACCACATAGGGAAACAACAAAGAGAAAGCCGGCTGCAGCCACTGAGACAGCCAAGACAAGAGAGAGCTAGAGAGCATGAGGGATATGTACAGTGCTGAGTGCCCCTGGGACAAAATATGGCTTTCAAAATGTTCATTTTATAGGGTGGTGTGTGTGGTAGTTCTCTTTGCATTAGGGAAGTTACCTTTTCGTCAGTTATTGACTATGCAACACCATACTGCTGCTTCTCTTCCAGCTTAAGGTGTAGGGGTTTATGTTCCAGGGCAGGTGTCGTGGCATTTGATTTGAAACCTACGACTTATTGGAAATTGCAGTTTTGCTATTTTGTGGCAATTTTTTTTGCAGCTTTTTTAGTATCATGCTTGACTGTGTAACTAATGTGCCCTGGTTTTTGGTTCTTTGCTATTAGGAAAGCCCAATTCTGTTTTTCAACAGAACATCATACACTGCCTTAGAAGTCTGATACTCTGCTCAGAGAAGTTGATGGGGAGTAGAACAAGATTCTCATGTACTTCCTAGCACTTCACTACTGAATCACAAATAAGATTGTGATGTAAATATGAGTTACCATCTTCTTATGTGCTTTGCTCATCTCTGGTGTTTTTTCCAAGACTGCCTTTCTCTTAACTCTTCATCACCCTGAGGAACAATCTTTTTTTTGCATCTTTTGCATCCTGATCAGAACTCATAATTTAGCAGTAATTTCCAAAAATGTTAATGGAAATATTTAGCATCTAAGACTCAACAGAAACACCTTGGAGAGCTAAAACAGACAATTAGAAGTCTGCCAGTCCATCCCAAAAATTTACCCTCGCTGACCTTATATCTGCTTCACATACTGAATAAACATAAACACAAAATCCCTGCCTTACTGGCCTAATATGAATTATTATTATTACTCTTCCTCTGTTGATTATTGTGTATGGGAAAGTAAAACATGGTTCAGTTGCCTTTTGCTGCCTATTTCATGTGATGGGTAGTTACTAATGGTGAATCATTTTGCCTTGACGTTAGAGGTTGGATTATGGTGCACATCTCAGTCCATCAGATGAACTTTGAGGATTTTGGCAGTGTGCAGATCTCTGTTATACAGTGGGCTATGGATAGAACTTCTTGCCTTTGCTCCAACTCTTACATAAAGGCACAGTCAGCAGACTGGGTAATTGCTCAAAAGGGAGCTCTGGCCCCAGGTTTCCCCAGTTTAAAGGGAAATCGTAAGTTGACCATAAAGCTAAATCAATGTTGATGAGTAGCCTCTCCTCTATCTTTGTGCAGCAAAGAGTAGATTTACAGGACTGAAGTCAGCAGGAAATCCTTTCAAGCATCTTTGAAAAATTTAGCCAAGAATTCTTTTCTAGCAAACTTTTGGCAGCATGTGCACACCCTTCTGGTTTCCTTTTTGATGAGAATTGTACTATCCACATAGCAAAGGATTAAAAAAGATACCAGTAATAATAATAATATATTAATTTCAAAAGCTGGCAAGTTTCCTTCCTCCAGATCAGGAAGGACCCTTAAGCCAGCTGGACAGTCTGAGTACTGGCTATCAATGCTCTTTTCCAAGCCAGAAGTCATTTGATAACTTATTTCAAGCATAAATCTTTGTCTCTTTGAAATATGATCTATGTCTTCTGGCTATCTATAAAAAAACATACCTGAGAAAGATCCCAATTCTGACTGGGGCCTTCAGGACAGTACAGTTGATAAATTAAAGTGATGATCATGATGACTGCTTTAATAAGTTGTAAAACTCCAGCTGTTGGCATATAGCCAAAAAGTGAACTGGTTGCCTGTTTCACTGTTCTGGGAATCCCACAAAAGTCTGACAAATCTAAATTTTATTCTGAGACCTGTGTTTGAGGTTCCAGCCATACAGGCCTCCAGGACTACTGGCCCAATGTTTGAGTATGGCTTTTATGCCAGAAAGCATGGGGTAATTTGGTAGCAGAAACAGTATGAGAGTTTCTGATTAGGAAAAGATCCATATCCAAAATACATACCCACCTGCAGTTTACCAATAATGGCCCACTTGCTGACTTGCTGAGCTTTTCTCCTGTCAAAAGTGTAAAGTCATGGTGGAAGAGTGCTTCAAGCATGGCATTTTTCTTCTGAAGAAATGGAATAGAGGTAGCAAATATACATCTCTTTCAGCGAGCTTTGGCTGATGTGGTGGTCTGTGCTTGGTAAATGGTGTTAAAGACTCCATTTTGTATCATACCTGTGCAAATCTTGATTCTGTAAAAAGACAAAACATGCATCACTTGCATTCATGTTTCATGCTCAAGACTGTTAAACAGCAGTTTATGTTGTGCTAGATTTATTTTTGTTGCTGTCCTTTGTTATTGTAGATATTACAACAAGGTTGTTATAATTTTCACTATACTCAGAGCTGGAGAAATCCACCTAGGCACAATCCTCAAGAACCATTTTCTTAATCTACCCCTCTGTGAATAGAAGGTGTGGTAAAACACCACTAAAACAGGGGGAAAAGCTATCCACATTGTGCAGTTCTTCCTTTCCTCTCCCATCCAAGGCCTATTTTCTTTCATAACCAGCTCAATGGCATTTCCAAGCAGCTGCATGTTTTCATTTTTTCTAGCTAGATTTTTCTAAGCAATCAGGATTCTGCTGCAGCATCAAATTAAAAAAAAAATAAGAATAAATAGAATGATCATTTCATCTACAAGCAGTCTTTGCTCTTTCACTGCAGCATGGCTCCCATCCAAAGCCAATTATGTAAAACAACAGCACCTCGGTGCCGTTACCACAGCCATCTAAAGGGAAGAATTGCACCTACTCAAAGCTGAAAACATTTTCGAGAAATTTAATTATTTTCTTACTTTCTCGCCTCAAGCATGCTTTTTACCTTACTTCACTCAAAAACGCCTTGGGTGTTATTCAGCTAGAACATATGGAGCACTATATAAATCCAAGTTGTTGCTAATTTTACTTAAAAGTCAGGTTTTATTTTCTGTTTTTACTTCTGCCTGTTTACACTCCTTGAAACATCTTTTGCATTGCCCCAGATGTCACTTCTCACAGTGCTTCATCTTTTGTACATGTTAATCTTGCCTCTTCGGTACTCGTGATTTTTTGCTTCATATAGTGATGGAGATAAATGCAATGCCAAAAATTAATTGTCAAAGAAAATAGCAAAATTATTTAAGTTCATGCCTTCGAATTCAGTATTAATTAACTTTAATGGTCAAAACCTTTTCATCAATTTATGAAACTGTGTGGATCATAATTTCCAAAGGAAGAAGTAGCTCTGAGACAGCTCTATATAACAGAGAGATTTCTCTTTATTTTACAGCTTTCTGTCTTAACTTTTACCTACTGTGGAAATAATTTGTAGCTTTTTGTTCTCATATTAGGCTTTCAATGATCTCAGTCAAGAATTCCAAGAATACTGATAACAGCTGCTGGCAAAGCATGTTCCCTGTTCTGCAGGGGGCTATAAAACAGAATAATTGAAGCACGATTTAATCTCAGATATGGCACTAGTGGGCTCTCTAGAATATATCTGAGTTATATTCTGGAGGCACAGTGAATTGTTAAATATTGGCCAAAATTGTGGTGGTCTTCTGGAATGTTTTCAGTCAACAACGAGGGTGCCCAGCAGGCTGTACTCATTTCCAAAGGGACTTCTTCAGAATGAAGAACGAATTTAGAGTATTATGTTTCACACATAAACAACACAATTCTTTGCGTCAATATTGATGCTGTTTCATGTGTACACTCATACTTCCCGAAAGATAAATGGTTAAAATGAAAGGGTTGAGTGATTTCTTCACTCAAGCAAAGTCATATTGTTTTGTGTCTGCCCATCTCTTGGTTTGTAGTGTGAAAATGCTATGCACAAGGGTAAAAGGAAATAATGATTTTCTGGTTTATGTGTGCCCTTTCAGTTTGAACACTCTAGGTGAGGACTTCACCAGCCTCCAAATTCTCTCAGGTAGTTGGCACCTGTCGTGGTTTTGACCCTGGCTAAGTGCCAGGCACCCACGGCAGCCACTCACTCGTTCCCTCCCCTGCCACAGCTCGGCAGATGAGGGAAGGAGAGGGGAAAAAACCAAGGGAATTAACTCAGAGATCTATGAGTTGAGATAAGGAACCGGGAGAAAACGCTCCAAGGACAAACCAGGCTCAGCTTAAAAGTTGCAAAAGTGAAAATTTATTACTACCTGAGTTAGAAGGAGGATATGAGAAATAAACTAAACCTTTAAAAGACACCCTTCTTTCCACTCCCCACCCCTCCCTCCCTCCCACCAACAGTGCAAGAGGGCAGGGTGTGGGGGTTCAGGTCAGTCTGTTTCTAAGATCTTCTTCCCCTGCTTAGGGAGAGGAGTTTTTTCCTCTGCTTTTGCCGTGGGGTCCCTCCCACGAAAGACAGTTCTCTGTGAACCTCTGTGGCGTGGTTTTTCTTGTCCACGGAATGCAGTCCTCCAAGGACAAACTGCTCCAGCATGGAAGCAGGGGGCCCCTCTCTCTCCAACCGGGTCTCCCACCTGGACTGCAGTTTCCTCCGACATCCACCCGCTTCAGCGTGGTCACCTCCTTCACAAACTGCGGGACTTTTATCTCAGTCTCTGTCTCTCACTGGGCTGCACCTGCTACGGCTTCTCTGGCATCTACGGCTCCTGCGGCTTCTTCCATGGCTGCTGCGGCTGCTGCGGCTTCCGACATCTCCCGCTCCAATGTTGGCACCTCACCCACGGACTGCAGGTGGCTCTGCATCCCTCATGGACCCCCATGGACTGCAGGGGGGACACCCCGCCTCACCATGGGCTCACCACGGCCTGCAGAGGAATCTCAGCTCCAGAGCCTGGGGCACCTCCTCTCCCTCCTTCTCCACTGACCTTGGTGCCTCCATGTTGTTTTCCCTCACATGTTCTCACATCCTCCTCCTTCTCTAACTAAAAGCAGCTGCGTGTGCATTTTGTTTTGATTTTTCCTTAAATATGTCATCACAGAGGCGTAACTAACCTTTCTAATTGGCCTAAACATGGCCAGTGGCATGTCCATCATCTTCAGAGCCATCAGAGATTGGCTCTGCTGGAAATGGTGAAGAACTCCAGAAACTTCTCACAGGAGCCATCTTTATGGCCCCCTCCCTTCTACTAAAACCACAACAGCACCCCAGAAATTACGAACACTGCTTGTGCCTGGTCAAACATGGCAAAGCTCTTACCTTACTGGTTTTGAGGCTGTGGCTATAAATCATTGCCTTTCAATTAATTTTTCAGTCCTTTATGTACATTTCTTCACTAACATGAACTGAGAACTGTGAATGAAAGAAGTCATTTGGAAGAAATCTCTTTGACTTAGGCATGTGATCAGACAAAACCCTAAGAACCACTGAAAGAAAGGGGAAATGGGGAGACAAGAACAGGAAGAAGAGAGTGGAGGGCACATGGGGCTATACACAAGATTGGGGCAACTATAAGCATAAGAATAGGCCTTGGCCTAAAGCACAGATTTTTCTTGGAACGTAAATTATTAATACAGTATAGTGCTGACCTGAATTCTTCTTCACATCATGGAAAAGAATAAGTTGGTAGACAAATCCAGATTTTGAAGGAAGGAAATACATACTACATTCTAAAGCATGTGTGTTTCTATAAATTGAACTTACAGCGCTAAGTGGGAAGAGACAAAAAAATCTGGAACTTTAGGTCTTCTCCTCTTTGGAAGCTTCCACTCATTTAACCCATACTGACCTTGTATCTCTACAGCTTGTCTTGATACTTGAACATTGCTGAAAAGAATGGCAAGAGCATCACTGTGCTCAAAAGCACTGGAATTTTAAATAGTCTCTCTGGAATCATTCAGCAGGGATATCAGTGGAGGTGTGTTGATGCCTGCTTACAGTAAAGTCCAAATTTTTCACCTCAGGATTATAGCAAAGACCCATGGAAAAGAACAGAGCCACAGCCGCTGCCATTCAGTAGCACCTTGCTGGGAGCTCGACACGCAGTTCATTGTCAGTAAATGTATTGGGTTTGCAAGGCAAGGTTTTGGTACCAGGGAACCACATGATGGCTTTCCTGGGAAGCTGCCAGAAGCCTCCCTGTGTCCAACGGTGTCAATGCCAGATGCCTCCAAGGTGGACCCATCACTGGCCAAACAACAGTGGTAATGCCATTGGGTTAATGCCTTTAAGGAAGGGAAAAAACCCCTACAGCTGCATTTGCAGTCAGATAGAGGAGAGAGAACCTGGGGGAGAAACAGAAGCGGAAGGAGGTGCTCCAGGCACCGGAGCTGAGATTCCCCCACAGCCCATGTCAAAGACCGTGGCGAGGCAGCTGTCCCCCTGCAGCCCATGCAGAGCCATGGTGAAGCAAATAATCACCTGCAGCCCACAGAGGACCCCATGCCAAAGCACGTGGATGCTCAAAGGAGGCTGTGACCCTGTGGAAAGTCCCCACTGAAGCAGGTTGGCTGGTAGGACCTGTGGCCCTGTGGAGAGAGGATCCCATGCTGGAGCAGTCTGTTCCTGAAGGACTGCACCCTATAGCCCCTGGGACTGAACCACTCTGCACCACTCAGGCAGAGAATGCAGAGAATTTGTGAGGAAAATTGAGCCTAGGAAGAAGGAAGTAGTAGAAAGTAGTGGGAGGAAAGGCATTTTAAGATTTGTTTTTATTTTCATTATCCTACTCTGATTTGATCAGTAATAAATTTTACTAATTTTCCCCAGGTTGGTTCCTTTTTGCTCATGAGAGAAACAGGTCAATAATCTCTCCTTGTCCTTATGTCCCTGTCCTATCCCCAAATGAGGAGGTGAATGACAGAGAAGCTTTGTTGGGCACCTAGTATTCAGCCAGTGAAAACTCATCACAGTAAATATTTAAAAAATGAGGTTCTGTGTGATTCTGTTCCACATGGAACTTCTGAAAGTTCTGTAAGGTTCTACATCAATATATTATTATGCTCAGCAGTGTGTGTTGCTGCAGGTAATACGTTGTTTTGCTGTCCCTGATTGAAGATGTGCTGTGTGCAATGCTGTTAAGGCACTGGAGAGCTCTGTCAAGGAAAAGTGCAGTTCCTTGGCTTAAAAAACCCTAAGAGACCTTAAGAAAGGTTTGTTGGTTCTGCACAAACATAGCAGCATTAAATTATAACCTGAGCTTTTTAGCAGGCTCACTCAAGTACAGCAAATACCAGCTGGAGGGTAAGGAGGGATTTGCTTTCCAAACAGCTAGGAGAGGCATTCATTTCACTAAATTAAACAAATATCAGCCTGTTTATGGCAGTAAAAGTCAGCTGGACATCATGAGCTACGGCTTTTATTGTGGGCTGCTCAAGACCTGGCATCCCAGGGGAACCTGAGGGTAGCACAACAAAGCTACAGAAAAATGCAAATGTGTGGGCTGTGGGTCAGCAGGATCAAGACATCACACCATGAAAGTGCAGGACAGGTTTCTACCATGCAGCAAAACTAATGCTAATAGTGCTACACTGTTCACTCATGATCTCCTGAGAGACTCATCTGCCTGCAGAAGAAATGCAGCATGAACTGTGCTTCTGCCTGGAAGAAAACTATCTCTATTTATCATTTACATGAGATTGTTGAAATGAGTGGGGACACCAGGAAAGAATAATCCCTGGATCTTGGAGAAATACGAAGAGGAAGAAATGAGGCAGATGCATTTAGAGGAGAAAGACTTTTTTGCATCCTCCCTGCAACATGCTTTTCAAAGACCCATTTCAGGAATGGCTGTTCACAGTCTCGCTAGAAGTGGGCAGGTGTTATTCCTAAAATAGAATCATAGAATGGTTTAGCTTGGAAGGGACTTAAAAATCACCGAGTTCAACCCGCCTCCCCCCTCCGCCACAGGTGGGGACATCTTTCACTACACCAGAGCTCCTGGCCTTGGACACTTCCAGGGATGGGGCATCCACAACTTCTCTGGGTAACAAGTAAAGAATTTTTTTACTAATATCTAGTCTAAACCTACTCTCATGTAGTTTGAATCCATTTCCCATTGTCCTGTCACTGCAAGCTCTTGTAAAAAGTCCTTCTCCGGCTTGGACCTCTATCAGCCACAGTGGCCTGTAAATTCCCAGAAAAATAGCTTTTCTTCCCTACAGTATACTGGCTTAGTCCTGGTTATTGAGGGCTGTCCAATGCCAGACCAAAGGGACAGAAACTGTCCTGGTAGGGAGGAGGAACCAGGCCCAGTTCATTCCCTGTGCGTGGGAGTACAAAGAGCACTTGTATCACCCTAAGAGCACGCACACCACGCATTCTGCGACCCTGCAGCACTGTGTACATGACCAACCCCTACCACTCATCTTGCTTATCGCTTACTGTCCAGATGATGCCTGCAGATGGTCTCTGCTATGCAGTTTCACACAGCCCCCATAGTCCATAATGCAAGAAAAGGGAACCCCATCACACTGAATGATAAGGAGAATTTCCAACAATCTTCATCAAGTAGTTGTTCTTAATGTGGCCTGTGTTTGGGCATTTTGTCGCCATTTGTGCACTGAATATTCTGTCAGCCTGCAGAGAGCTTGTGACTCCCGTCTCTGTGAACAGTCTAGGAGGCAATATGGCATTCTGTTCCAAAGACTGAGTGGGAAGGCTCCCTTTGATTTGTCATCTTCAACTGATTTCAGGGTGGTTGGATTTTCACTCCCTCCCCAAATGTTTTGCCCTGTATTTTTACATTCCCTGCTTTCCAGCACTAACTCTTTTTGGAATTTAAGGCCTGCCTTCATTCTTTTTCTTAAGTATATGTGTCCTTTCTGATAAAGCAGACAGCCTTGAAAACACAAATCAGAACACACATACCACCAGGAACAAGATAAACTTTCTGATGAAAAGATTGTTGCTCTAGGCTTCTATTCAGTGCATTGAGACCTTAAAGAAACATTACCTGAGCTCTGCAGAAAATCTCTGGTGAGGCCAGCGTTTTAGTACTGTTCTTTAATCTAGGCATGGTGGTTTTTTTTGAGGACTGTCATTTTGCTGGTGGCATTAATGCCTGTGTAGTTGAGAAATCGGAGTGAATTGGCCAATGCTAATGCCAGTACACACACACGCAGACTTACTTCAAAAAATAGAATAAATTGAACTTACCTAACAATAACTTAGAAAATCTGATTTCTTATTTGTTCAAATGCCAAGAGGCATTTCCTTTGTCTCAATCTACTTCTCAGCAGGAGTCCCACACTGATGAAGTATCATCAAATTGTCATCTCCCACTGAGAGAGACACCCGCACTGCTCACTGATTGGAGAGATGGAAACAGTGACAGGTGTTTCTAAAAACTGTGGGGTTTTAAAATTAAAGGAATACGATATTTTTCCCCTTGTGGCACATATTTCCAAAACAGAAGAACTCCTGAACTAAGGCCATGAAAGAGAGATTGAAGAAGACAAATGAGACTAGTTAGTGTGGCAAGGAACTAGGTGACAAAAGTTTAGGAAAGTCAGCCTCTGTGGTGGAAAGGACTTCATTCCAGGTCAGCTGAAGTCTTGATAATTCTGTGGCAGAGTAAGGCAAGTCTGTTGTTTGGGTTCATCTCACAATGGCTGTTCAATCAGAGGAGTTGGTGGGATTCTAAAAATGGATTAATTATTCTTAAGCATAAGAATATCTGTGCTTACATTGGTTAGGATAAAAATACAAAATTTATGCAGAACTGGTAGAATCACTTATTGTTAAAACTGAGCAGCTCTCTTCATGGTGAAACCATATTTCATTAGCTTTTTTAACCATTTTAGAGAGAGCAATTGAATTTCTCAAAGAAATTGCTCAGCAGTGATCTCCTCAGCTAAATGGGGATAATGCCAAACCCTGCTTTTACACAAATGAAAACAAATGTGTTAATTTATGTGAGGTCCACAGCTGGTAAAGTCAGGAATGTGACAAGAATGTCCATGATAAGATGAGTAATCCTAACTTCAGCATGAAGTGAATAGTGTTCAGTAAATAACCTGGGACCATACAAACAGAAGGGGAAAGGAAAATATTGAACAGCTTCTTGCACAGTGGATTTAGTCTGTCCCTCGTGTTGTGAGACACAGGCCCTCTGGGGAGAAATAATACATGCTTATGCAATTAGATAATGCATGCACACAGGAGGGTTAATTAAGGTTGCACTGTTCTGACATCTTGTATCTGTGTGTTTTTAAATTTGCAGTCTTGGCATTCTGGTGTTTCTCAAGGGATTGTTTTTAACTTTTGTGCTTGTCTATCAGAACAAGAAAAGTATTTGTGTTCTAATGCCAACCAAATGTTTGTTTCCTTCCTCTTGCCTAACTGCATTGCAGTCCCCCCTGCCCAACAACACAGGATGCCTCTTAGGGTTTACATCATGATCAACTCCCTACAGCATCAGCTTATAGGATAATGAACAACAATAATGTAGTATTTTCTGTTTCTTTCTGCCACTCTCATGAAAAACAACAATAAAGCTGAGCAGCCACGGAAAAACACAAAATCAAGTTCTACCCTTTATGAGGGATACCCTCAAAACAGGAGTGGTGTAAAAAGGCAATTGACTGGGAAGGGATTGGTTTGTGTGGGCACGGATAGTGTTCATGGCAGGCTACCATGCAGCTCTTCTGTGTAGAACACAGCTGAAAGGTCCCATACACACTGGATAAATACAAGCTAACTGAACAAAAATGTCTGGTTCCTTCTACACTCAAAATAATTCAATTGTCTCTCATGTAAGGGCCAAACATTTCCTTTGAATCCCTGGGATGAGGGAGTTTTTCATAGGCTATGGAAAGCATCGCTCTAGCAGCTCCCCAGAATGGTTGGTTGCTGCTTCTGCTGAACTGAGGGGCAATTGTCGCAGCCAGAGACTTTGTACTCCACCTGTCACTATTAGGCAGGTAAAGCACTTTAACAGTGTATCTGCTGGGCACTGCCCTGTTGTTTGGTTTTATTCCATTAACCTTCTTTGGATCACACCTGACCCCTTTATCAGGAAGCTGAATAGTCACACTATGTTTAAGCCTCCAAGACAGCTTTCGGTAGTAAATGTAGACCAGATGTTTTTGTGTCTCTCTACAGTAATTTTTCTCCCATGATTCTTCTCATTTCATGTGCAAACCCTTCTGAAAAGTCCTGCAGAAGTTAAGAGGGATGAAACTCATAACAGTCTATAGAAGTATAACAGTGCTCTGTTCTGGAGTTGAAAGCAGTGCTCTGTTTTGGAGTTCTAGAGTCCTGTCTTCTGCAAGCTTTTCAAGCCATCCTACCAAATTATATTATTTGACAAAGGTGTTAATTGTATTCTATTCTACAGGTTGTTCAAAATGTAAGGAAAGCTTATAATTTTTCCTTAAAATCTACAGGGCTTTACCACAGAATTCGACATCACAGACTATAAAATGCAGACACCACATGAAGTATGCCAATGTCTCTTTTGTTAGGTGTCTTTTGTTTTTTGTATGAATTATTTATTACTCATTAATACTGGGAGAAGTGAATTGTGCTTGTGAACATGACCAAGAGAATGAGAGGGACAATGTGGCAACAATGACAGGAGTGTGCAAGTTCTGTGAATGCCTGTAAAAATGATTTAGTTGGTTGTAGGGAAAAAAAAGGATTGTATAATGTCTGGTTTTGTAGGAAGGGCAAATACGCTGGTGGTGAGTGCTATATAAATACCATAATACAGTATGTAAGCCTCATTTTGTACAGGGAAGTAATACACAAAGAGCACAGTAGTCTTTGACATTGTGACATCTACTTTTTCAATTTCCAATAATTTGGTGGGATGAAATAATCATGACATCTCTGTGTGAGGAGCTGAGCAGAGTAGCACAGCTGGCCATCTACTCCTCAGTAAATACACTGTGAAATGAGGAGATCTCAAGGCACCAGATTCTTGCTCCAGAGCTCCAGGGTGTGCTCTCCCTGCAGAATATTTGAGCATCATCCCCTAAGTAGAACCTTACCATTTACTTTGCTTTTAATATTCTCAAAGAGTTTTAATCTGTCTTGGGTACTGCTAAAATACTTAGACCTAACAGATTCTAATGCATTAGGGATACAATACACTCAACACACCCATCATAATTACATCTTGACCTTTTCTGGCAGGTAACCCCAGCAGGCTAACATCAATGTATTTAGTAGTGGACTCTTTCCTTCTAAGATAACAGTGTCTTCATTTCCCTTCTCTAAGTGGTTTTACATTTTTTGGCTCTATCTTTGTATGGCTGTTGGTATAATTAGTTGCTAAAATAAGTCATTCTTACAAATGCTGGAGTAAAACAACAGAGCAGAAAGCAGGTGCACTTGGAGAGCTGTCACCGGGGAGAGGATGTGGCTGATCATCTGAGTGACATGAACACACAAAAGGGTTATGGGGAGTTATTTTCCACATACAAGGAGCAAATGTCTTTGCACTCTGAATAACTCTTGTTTGAGATTAAAGGAAGCAGAGACAGAGGGTGAGGGGGAGTTTGAACCAAGTAGGTGGAGCTATGAAACAAGTATGGTTGATTTTCTGTGGGGCTTATAGAAGCATCTTCTCATTTTACCAATGTCATGAATAGATCTCCATTGCAATGCATCAACAGATACCAGTAGAGAGTTACTGGTGCTACTGGCAGCAGTAGTGGGTGGAAAACGAAGAGATATCTGTATGTGTAAGTGCATGTGCATGCACAGATGATTTGCTCTGTGACAGTGACTACAGTGGACTTTGCTCAGAAGGAGTGCTCCCTAAAGAGTGGCTTCAGGATCACTTTAAGCTTTAATGGAACACTATGAGTAAAAAAACACAAACCACAGGCACACATTTACATATTTGGCATATACCATTAAAGGCAGGAACAGCCAGGGTCAGCAGTAGAAATGGGGAGAAGGAGGACAAAGATTTTGTCAGAGGTGCTTAAACCTCCTGAGAATCACAGACAGAAAAAAACTGTGTTATTTTCCTCTACAGTCCTGTGCTCTTGTCTGTACAGGCACTGTCTGATCTTGAAATATTTTTAAAATGTCTCATGTGCAGATTCAGTGAAGAAATGGCTGGTGCAGCCTCAATGGGAGACTGGGTCCTGCTGTATACAATACTGTATAGGCTTGCCACTGAGGGCAGAGGAAATTAATGTCTCAACTCAACAATAACATGAGCTGCTGACTCCTTTAGCTAGTAAGACCAAGCTGGACTCACATACTTCCTTCCAGGGTTTATTTAGAGATCCAGCATAATTTAGCTCTGAAAGCAGTAGTCACACCATTTTCTTTTTATCTATGTAAATAAAACATTCCTATTGAGATACTTGAAATATGAAGTCAGGTTCTACTAGAATCTTGGTACATACTTAAATTTAATCATGTAAGTAACTATTTTCCGTAACAGGGTTGGCGATAAAGAAATAGCTGTCTCACTTTTGCCTGCACCCCTGAACTAAGTCTGTTGTGTTTCTAGTTCCAGCTGGAAGAACAGAAAAGACAAAGCATAGAAAATTTCACATAAAAGTAGTTTTGCCATAATCCAGGTCTTTTTCTGGCCAGTGGCGCTCAAAAGTATTTTTTTCAGGACTTAATTCAAATTGCAAACCATAGTGAGGGGCAACTTTTTTCCTCCACTTAAAACCTAATAACAGAGGTTTCCTAAAAGCCATGAGGTCACTGTTAAAAATGCAGATGTTTAAGAGTAATGAACTCTTAAGGTTCTTCTTTTTAGATTTATAATTTTGCAGTTCTGTTGGATGAAAGGTTTTCAGGCTTTCCTTACACCATCAAAAGGAACAGAAAGTATTTTTATAAGAGAAAGCTGAGATTCCCACAGACCTAGAGTTTGGAGTTTAAAGAAAACAATGACCAAATATGGCAAGAAACTGTGAGCTGGAGATGTTGAAACACTTATTATTATCTGCTCTCATCCTGTCTTTCTCAACAGGCTTCACACCAAACAGAGAACAGAGAAAATTATCTCACCTAAGACAGGATGAATAAGCTGGTTACATTTTAAGAAGTGCCAGGCACCCGCAGCTCCGCTATCAGTGGGAAATTCAGGTGCTCTAAGAATAAGATCCAGTTGTCAGCTTTTTTCTGCTGTTGACTTGTCTTCTTGTTCACTCTTCAGACAGAACACAGTCCCACTGCTTTTCTGTGTAATAATAGCAGAGACTCGTGGCTGTTCTCTGCCAACTTCATCTATGGGCTTAGACAGGATCATTCAACCTCTTGGGAAAGACACAAACAGCGCTCTGTGTTTATGGTCTGAAAGATGGTCTGACTTAAATACCTTTTTACTTTTCCCAGTTTATTTCCCACAGAAACCAGAGTGTGGGAGGATATGTATGACTATGTCTTCCCCCAGCAAAAGGCTGGGATTAGCCTGGCTGAATAATTACTTTCAGTTTTCTGTGATGACTAGTTCTCTGACTGACTCACCTAAAAGTTTTCTTTCACTGCCAGATGCTGGCTATGGATGCCTGCTGGTGTGGGATGGGAAAAAAGTGACTTTGAATCATCTGATAGAAGGCAATGGTACCAACCTCCACAAATGTACCTCTGGTGGAGTGCAAAGAGAGGCTTGAAGAAAGCTAAAATGGAAAGAGCATCAATTAAGTGATAGGAATCCCAGTGGTCAGTGACACCTGTGTGCACATTTCCATGCTAGGAAGGGGGATGGAGAGACTATACCACGTCCTCTGCCAGACCTGCCCTGCTGGATACGTTCTCAGCATCCCACAACTTAAAAACACCTGTCAACTAGCAACCGCTTAAAAGAAACATGTATTTCTCTGTCTGATGGTCTTGCATTGACTGCAATTAAGAGGAGGAAGAAGATAAGGCTTGTATGAGTACACACCCTCCCAGTCCAGATGAGTTCTTGCTATTTGATTTTTTAACCTGTCACTTCACTCCGCCTGTTAAAGGTGCCAATTGTATAATTTTGCACCACAATGTGAGAACACCATTCGCACCCATGGTAATGATGTTCCATTCCATTGGGCTGCACAGCTTTTAATTTCTACTTAATACAGTATCAAGGTTTTATGTCCAACATTCTAAATGCCACAGCATGTTGATGAAAAGAAATTACATTGATGAAATAGTTAGGCAGTGATTAATATGATCCATAACTCAGAGTGATGTAACAGCCCCAGCTTTCTATCCTACACAAAATGATGTCCAATTACTTGCTATTGATCAGATATTGCATTGCACCAAATGGGATGCCAGCACCAATTCATTTCATCATATTGAATTTCAGCCAGTATCATGGGTATTTGGCACATGTTTTGCTGAAACATTTGTCTGCCATCACAGAGCTGATGAACAGGTTGGCAGGTTTTGTTTGTGAAAAGGGTGGGGAGGGGATGGGGAAGAGAAAGAAAAGAAATGTGCTAATCCTGCTTGTGAATTTGTCCTCATACCTGGCACTGACAGGACAGAATGCCTCCATGCATGTGCACATTTGTTTCACACAAGTAGCTGCATGTCCCTTTCAGACATGTTAACATTCTCTACTGCTCACTGCTTATTTTTTATTGATAATCAGTGAATAATTAAAGCCCAACAGCTATGTAAAACACACATAAATCATCTTCAATATGCGAGTAATGCACCTCTGCTCAGGCATGGCTCCCGTTATGAATAATGGTCTAGAAATCCATGATTCATAGCAGTGTTTATCACTTCCTCACTCTGAATTTGTTTGTAGGAGATGTGGGTGCCAGCCAAACTCAGGGAAATGCAGTGGAGGTACACAAAGTGGTCTTAAGATGTCTCTTCAGCCCCCTTTCCCATGAAATTATCATCTTGGGTTTATATTTCTTCTTTGGTGTTGATGTACTGTTTTCCCAGCTGACACACCATTATTTCTGAGCTTCCCTTCCCCTTATTTTAATATTTTTTTGGTATTGTTCCTGCCATTAATAGTTCAGTTATAACATTTGTTCCACTCTCCTTTGAAAGAAAACCCTCCCGTGGAAGTGCTATCGCTATTAACCTCTCTGGCAAAGATCATGTGTCGTGTGCCTGCCACATGGAGTACTGCTAGGCCAAATGTAACAACATCTGCCACGCATTCAACAACTTCCTTTTGGATTCCTCACACTCTCTTTACACTTCCAGCTCTGAGCAGGAGCGAGATGTCTCTCAGATGCCAGAGGGCTGGGAATGTGCCATCCTTCCACTGCGAACTGGGTGGTTTTTGGAGACAAGCAAATTAAACCAAGCACTAGAATAAAAGTGGAGATGAGGTGTCCACAGCTTATTTCTGTTAACCCCCAAGGCACCTTCTGCCATTGAACTACTTTCCGATCCTTGAAAAATACAGTGGCTGCAAAATTATCAATTATGGAGCTGTAGCTCTGCAAATGTTTACATATCTGCTCAATTTTATGTGCTCTAATGGCTCTAGGGCTGCATGAAGATGTAAAATTAAGCATACATGGAAGTTTTGATAGGCTCCAGCTTTCTAACTTACAGAGCAGATGGTGTCTCTGTAAGCATAGTGGAACATTATATTTAGAAACAATTCCATTTGTTATTCAAATTAATTGTTTACTGGGCACAAACAGCATAGTTAGTATGCTGCAGATGTTGAGAAATATCCCTCTTTTCCAAAAAGCTTGTGACTTCCATGGAGAGTGACTACAGGGACCTGAGCAGGACAGCCTACCTGAGTTTGTTTCTAGAGAATCTGGCTGGGTTTACCTGACAGCATCATTTCTTTTTGAGATACTTCACTCAATTCCACAGTAAACTACTCTAGTGCCTGTAGCAAGTCTAGAATGCATTCCAGCACACAGGCATTCCTTATGCTTTAAGTGTCTTAGGACAGATCAGTTGAATCATGTTACTCAAAGTTGAGATCAAATATAAACAGGAAATATGGCTGAGATCACAAAAAAATTAGGTTAAATGAAGGAAAGAAAATTTGAATTTCTTTTCATTCCATAAGCACTTACATTTTTCTTAATCAATTCTAGTGTACAGTAATAGTTTATTGCTAAGATAGGATAATAATCACAACTGTCCATTCAGTATTGAACTTCTAAAAGCCAAAGTATTTTTCACCCTTACCCTCCTTTAGAATATTTTTCCAAATGCAATTTCAAGTCTATAAGCAAATTATAACTCAGCATCTGTCTGGAGGGAGAAATATTCTTCTGCAATAATTCAGTGCATAAAGGATTCAAGGGACAATTCCCTGACAATACCTGTTTTGCTGTGGCCAGTATTCTCCAATTGATCCTTGCACCTGGGTTGCATCACTTAAAGACAGTTTTTCAGAAGAGTGATACTCACAATTTCCCCAAAATCAGACCCCTTTGCATTGCTTCAGAACAGGTATAAAGAAAACTGAGCAATCTCAGTTCAGGAGACACTTCTGATTTTGTAGGTTTATATACTTATTTAATTAAAAGTATCACCTCTCTTTTGAATCAAATACTGAATACAGGATTAAGCTCCCCAATTATTCATAACTGGATCATTTTTATTACAATACTTGAATATTCTGTTCTCTAGGCTGAACCACCTGGCGAGGAGAAGGCTTCAGGGAGATCTCATTGCAGCCTTCCAGTACCAAAGGGGAACCTATAAAAATGGGGGATGAAGATTTTACACATGGGCAGATAATGATAGGACAAAGAGGAACAGTTCTAAACTAGAAGAGGAGACATTTAGATTAAACATGAGGAAGAAATCTTTACTGTGAGGGTGGTGAGGCACTGGAACGTATTATCCAGAGAGGTTGTGGATGCCCCATCGCTGGCAGTGCTCAAGGCCAGGCTGGGTGGGGCCCTGAGCAACCTGATCTAGTGACTAGTATCCCTGTCCATGCCTGTGGGATTGGAATTAGATTATCTTTAGGGTCCCTTCCAAACCAAGCCATTCTATGTTTCTGTGATTCTGAGATTCATCTCTCTGCATTGGAATACTAAAAACTTAAACATCTCAAAATGTTTTCTACCACTTTCTCTTTTAAAGAGTTCGTGATGTGAGATGGTCAAAAAAAAGAGGCAAGTCTGATTTTTTTGGCAATAGTTCTATAGGGCTTATTCGTGCTTTTAAATTTTTGTTTTATAGTAGGAAGGTGGGGTTTTTAAATCTCAGTTGGCAGCAGACAGGTAAAAAATTGAAGGGGAATAAATACAGCTACTAATTAATTTTATCAGACTTTTGAAAATTAAATGCAAAACCTTGAAAAGTCAATAGTGCTGATGAAAATCCTCCTGAAAATCTCTTTATACAAACTTCAAACAAATTTGTGTCTCTCATTCTTAGCATCTTCCCTCTTTTCCACCCCTAGGTTCCATTTCATGTGTGGTTGTTTAAACAGGGAAATGTACAAAACACACTGGAAACTACTTGGCATTGCAGGCTCAGTGTTGGAGCTTCAGCTTCATCCTTGCTTGGTTAAAAGGATGTTCACATCCCACCTGAGCAGCTGATCTAGGTGATTGTCTAACATGCCCTGCAGTTTATGGCCAGGGCTGGTCCCAGAGCTTCCACCTACTTAAGAGGGGGGATTAGAACTCAAGGAAAACATAACATTGCCAACAAAGATCCTGAAAAAGAACAGATCGGCTCCCTCTCCCAGAATTTTAAATGGCTTTGAAGCTAGAAATTAACATTTAAAATCATAATTCTGGCATCCTGTTAGAGAATCACAGCACTGCAGAAGGGCTGAGGTTGAGAGGCATGTCTGGAGATCCCCTAATTCCACCTCCTGCTGAAGGCTGGGTCAGCTGGAGCAGTCTGCTCCAGGACATACCCAGTCAGGTTTTTGAATACATCTAAGGATGCAGACTCCACAGTCTCTCTGGGTAGCCCTTGCCAGTTCTCAGTATATTTCCTTATGTTTAAATGAAATTTAATTTTGTGCCCACTGCCTCTTTTTCTGCCACTGGACACAGCTGGGAAGAGTCAGAATCTATATTCCTTGTCCCTTGCCATCCTCTGGAGTTTATACACACTGATAAAGTGTGTAATCCCAGATAAAGTGTAATAATCCCAGATCTCTCAGCCACCCCTCACGTGGTAGATGCTCTGAATCTATCTCTTTGTCCCTTTGCTGGGCTCACTTCTTTAAGCCGATGTACCCCTCTGTGCTGGGGAGCCTAGAACTGGCCACAGCTGTGGTCTCACCAATGCTGAGGAGATGGGAAGGGTCACCTCCCTCGATCTGCTAGAGATTCTCTCCTCTTGTTAAACAGCTTCTCACTTTCAAACTAAATCTCTTTGGTTCTTACCTTCAAGCTTGTTTCCATAAATATGAAGAATAAATGGGGGAAAAAAACAAGTAAGAAAGGGGAAAAAAAACCCCAAACACAAAAGCCCACAGAAGAAAGAGAAAAGACAATGTGAGACAAGCCCTCAGAGCCCAAGGCCAGGGCTCTAAGAAGAAATGTCACGTTGACACAATACTTGTAATAAATTAAAGAGCTACTACTTCAGACATTGTCATTCAGCCACTCTGGCTTGGACTGAACCCTTTATTCTATGGAAAAGCATCAAGTACAGCTAGCATCATTTATACTGGTTCCTGGTTTCTCTCTGCACTACAAACTGCCCTTAGCCTACAGGAAGTCCAAAGTTATTTATTTGGTTCCTCATGTATCTGTGCCTGTGGTACTTGCTCTAGGCTGGCCAGAGAGAATCTGAGAGGAGTATGGTCTTAAGCTGTAGTTGGAAATCTGTGAGCGTGTGTATCATCGAAAAACTGAAGGGAGGATGGATGTTGGAATCACTTAATACAAGGAACTAGGCAAATAAATGATGTTGGAAGAGCAGAGTGGGGGACAACCAAGGAAACAAAATTATTTAGCTAGCATATGATCCATTTCAGCAAGAAACTTCACAATTTCAAGAGGCTTTCCAATATTTATAAAAATGCAATAATAAGCTTAAGTGAGAAAAGGCATGAGGTTAGGTGTCATGTGATGTCTGTGATAAGAGAAATGTGTAATTGAGCTGGAATGGAGGTGAAGGCTCTTCCTGCACATACAGTGCTATTACATTCTTTTCCACTTGGATACCCTCTCCAAGCACACTAATCCATGGATCTGCAGAAGGATAATCTACTGACATCCAATTTTCTAGGATTTTTTTTTTCCTGGATGGGCCAGTTGGTTGACTGAGAGGCATGGGTGTTAACTCTTTCCTAGCTAAGTGGACCTCAAGAATTAAAGGTGGGTTTGTTAATGAGCAATGAGCAAGCCTGTGTTTCTACCTGTCTTCCTGATGACATTACTAAGTTTCCCAAGCTAAGGAGGACATTAAAGAGGGTAGATCACTAGAGCACTTAGCATACAAATAAAGGAACAAGTGTTGGCTCTCAATATTAGCTAAAGAAAACAGAGGGGAGTAGGCTAAAATATTCTGAGTGTGATCCATGTTCAGATCCATTCCCTGGAGATCAAATGTAGAATTGTGGGCAAAGCCCAAGTCTAACTGATATTCCTTGCTGTCACAGGATGAATGCATTCCTTTTTCCAACCACAAATGCCGTGAAGCTAGGATAAAAAAAGGCCATTGTGCTTTGCTAGTTCTCACTACTCCTGGTGCTGACAAAGCCACATTGTTCTCCTCAGGAGGAGGAGGAAGAGGAAGGCTGGGAATCAGGGTGTGACCAGCACAGCCTCTCAGGGAGCTTTGAGGGTTTTTTTGCATCCAGTAACTCCTTTGCAAGACACAATGAAAATTTTGCAGCTGCTGTTGTAGTGGAGAGAGTTTGGATGGTAGCTGGTGTATTTGTACTACACTCTGTATCCTTACAAGAGATACTGGAAAACAATTCTATCATTTTAAAATGGTTTGGTGTATTTAGTGGAGGACTCTGTGTGGTGGTGTTGCCTGTACAAGCACGGGCTTGGGTCAGTGACTTGGTTCTTTCATTCCCTGGCCAGTGTGGGGCAGATCTTCCTTCTCAGGTAGTCCCATAGTGCACATACTGCTGTTCTGCAGTCAGGAAAGGGCATACAGATACCTAAGGGTAGAGGGGGGGCTCTCTTTCTGCCCTTCTGCAAAGGGCATATCCTTGGCACTCAGAAAAGCAGCCCAAGAAATACTCCTGCCTCTGCTCAGGCCTGATGAAGGTCCCTCAAGTGTGGAAGTCTGTTGAGTGCAGTGCATAGCAACACTGCCTTAGCTCCCTCAGAAACCTTGGGCCTTCTGTAGACACTGAGTGTATGTGGACAAGGTTTCTCCCACAGTTTGTCTCTGCAGGAAGTACCTCTGCAGGGTGTACCTCCACATGTTTAAAGGGAGAAGACAAGGGAAAGCACAGTGATGGGATAAGGGAATATGTAGTGGAGGCTCTTGTTACAAGGACAGAGGGACCTATTGTGCCTGGTCTGCTGAACTCCAGGCTCTGGACATCCTCAGCCACACTGATCCACAGTTTGATCCAGATGTAGGCATGATGGATGACCATCTACCCAGCATGACCACCCCCTTGTGGGAAAGGGAGCGCTTATGGAGATGACTTCAATCCTAGCACTGCTGGGTTAATTTTGTGTAGAGGGACAGTCTCCAAGAACAAAATTATTCATAAAAATCTCTTGTAGCAAGTTTCTTTCCAAAGGGGAGTATCATTTTTATAACTCACTCTTCCTTAACAAGCACAGGCATACCTCCTGTTTTGTTAATGTCTGGTTGAGTGTTGCCCTTGTGGGTTGACCCCAGTCACCAGATAAGAGGGAGTGTCAGATGGGAATTAATGAATCCCACTTATTTCCACTGAAGCCAGGCAGAATAATTCCAGTAATGATTTGCAAAACAGTCATTATTTTAATTTGTGGAACAAGGACATTGACTTCCATTGCCAAAAGGCCTGTATTGCATCCTCTTGGGGTAGTACTTTTCCCTTCTGTTTCAGACTGGCCCAAATCCCATATGGACAGCTATAATAGGACAAACTGCACCTCAGTTTCCTATACACCCACCTCCTGGCTTCCTATGCAAAGATTGGACCAGGTCTTCTCTGTTCCTGGCTGGTTCATATTCTTTCTTCCATCTCTTAGCAGATCTATCCCCCCTCTAAACACAGCAGGGCAAAACCAATGGCTTTTTCTCCTGCTCTCAGATCATGGCTTTGTGATGGATCACTCTTTAGCCCTGGAGATTGTTCCCATTTCAGTTCATACATCTTCCTGCTTCAGGTCCCTAGCCCAGTGAAATGGTCATCTCGTTCCTGAAGGTCTTCTGCCTGAGAGGCAAATCAGTTTGTGCAGAGTGCAGGTTAATCATGAAGCGTGCAAGCATTTGGAGTTAACAGGTGTCAAAAGAAGGAGTAAATGGGGAAAGAGGAAAGTTATGTTTGTGGAATCTTTTCCTTTCCAATGAAGAGTGGCCCCAGCCCTCGGCTGCATGCCTGCTTTCTCCTTGCCAGTATGTGAAAGGGAAGGCTGAAATCTCAATGTTAAGTCCATCCCAGGAGGATGCTTGGTTAATTCTTTCTGGAGGAGTGGCTTGCAGTTCTTGCCTGCCTGGAGCTCCTAGTTCTGCTTATTTTAAATTAAATACCTCGTTTCCCACCATGCTTACATGATGGCTTTGTGTCCCACACAGCTCACTGCTCATTCCCCACCTCCAGCCCTGCACTGGAGACATGAACACGTTGGTTTGTTTAATATAAAATTCTAGCTAGAGAAACTACTGTCAGATCAGGCAGATGGACACAAGAAAGCATTTGCTGCTCTTCCTTTCCTACTCCGTCTGTGTGCAACCCCACCTGGCTTGGGAGGGCAGAGGCAGCTGCTGCTGAAAAGAATGAGACAGATTTTCTTTATTATTCTATCAAGGCAGGAGACAGTAAAGTACTTGACATGAGAGAGTGTCCCTTGAGGTGGCTGAGGTCTGGCTGGGTTGTCACAGTCGTACGTTCCATGGGGACAAGAGCAGAGCAGAAATAGGGTAGGTGCCTGTTGTAGCAGTCGATGAAGTAAAAGGCTTAGCCTGCCGTTTCCTTTCTTATCACTTCCATACTCATTTATTAAGGTGGATGGCAACATGTCAATTTGCCTCTGGTCACTATGGGGTTTCTTTCATTCCAAGCATGACCATGTCCAGCAGCATCTGGAAAGGGACGGTGGCAGAAGTTGCAATCTTTACATAACAGAGTTTTCAGAAAAAGGAGCTGGGGTCAGGAACCTGACATCAGATGTGTCCGTTGCAAAAAATCAGTATTGAAAGCCAAAGGAGCTATGCAAGATTTGCAGTGCTTATCTGAGATCAAAATATGGACATTCGTTATAAATAAAAAAAGTAAAATAAAAAAAGAGCTCTTTCTGCTAAGCCAGACAGCTGGTCAAAATTGCACAAACACGTTGCAATCAAAACACATCTCAATAGCTGTGATTTTTTTCCCTGTGGCCATGCGTGGATGTCACCTCTAAGGGGCAGTGTGTATGTGCGCACTGCGCGGCTGGGATCAGCCGGGCAGGGAGAACCGACTGCTGACATCATTCCGCAGGGGCAAGTTGTTTTTCTGGCTGAGAAACAAGACATAATATATAAAATTGCTTTAAGGATAAGAATAGCAAACATGCCGCATAAATAATGTAAAGCAAGAAGAAAGTTCGGCATTGTTTAGAATATTTTATGAGAAATTTATTGCTGTTAATTGAAGGGGAGAGATTGATCACTGAGGAATCTAGCTCATTATTTAACAAAACCTGGATAAATGGTGTGTCATTTCTCTGTTCTGCATAGCATTCTCCTTCTGAAACCTTTCTGTTTATGGAAAAAAAGGCATTTCAAACCAGTTACAAAGTGATGCCCCAGGACCCCCCTTCCATTCCCACATAAATACAGTATAAAATAAAGGCAGGCAGGATATAATGTGCTCTCTCCTTCCTTTTCTTTTCCTGCTCCCCGACATTTTGAAATTCCTGTTGAACCTCAGCATGTAAACAAGGGCCAGAAATGGAGGAAGGGAGGAATGCCCTGTGCTGTGCCCCATGTCCCCCGGTCTCGGGCCTGCCGTGGCTGCATACGGCAGGGCATTAGAATGCTGCTCGTTCCAAGCAGCAGTTGCAACAGCGCTGTCAGCTCCTTCAGCAAGGAGCGCTGCCAACTATCGATCTGGCGCTGGGAGTCACCTCCGTGCATCGGCGCCCAGGGCCTGATTCTCACCAGCAGGACACTTTTGATAACAAGGTTGCCTACGTGAGGTGGTTTGAAAGGTCTTTACTGTTAATTTGTTAGGGAAAAAAGCAGAGAGAGGTGAAAAGCCAGCACATTATGCTAATTTTTTTTCTTTTTTCTGCTTTCATTTTGGATGTAGTCTCCAGCCTTTGAATAGATGCCCGTAATGAGCTGGCTCTAAACAGAAATACTACCAGAATTAAAATAAGACAAGACTAACTTGGACATGAACTGGGATGCTGATTATGTCCAACCCATTGCAGCCACCCTCTGATGCCTGTGTAATACTCATTTTTCAATTATCAGCACCAGACTAGTGAAATTAAAAGGCATTGGCTAGATATTAGAATCTAACCTTACTTTTTCCATGCTGAAGTTGAGAAGGTTGGTCAGCTGAGAACTGCTGGATCCACTCTCAACAGCCCTAGAAACAAGTGAGAGGGTTCCATGAACAAGTAAACCATTTCCAAGCCACTCAAACAACACTGTGATGGCATTGGGAAGGACCAAACTGGATGAATACAAAAGAAGCAGGGTTCTCTAGAGGCACAGTGATAGTCTCCCATCCCCACAGCTACAAAGCTATAAGCCCTAGACTGGAGTCACACAGAATGACATATGTCCCTGAGTGAGAATTACATGGTCCAAATTCACAGCAGCAAGGTAATTTTTAAATAAGTCTTGATTTTACTAGCTCTATTTAAAAAAAAATCCCCAAAGCTCAAATTATCTCCATTTGATTTTCAGTTATCAGCATGACATTTTTATTTTTGAACCTCTATTTTATTTTGATTTTGTTTACACAATGTACAGATCAGCAAAACTGCTTGAATACAAATTTTCACTCAATCCAGAGCAAACTTTCTTTCAGTCTTCAGTGCAGCAATGTTTTTGTACTTGTTTTCAGACTAAAAGTATTCTCACCCCATCTTTTTCCCCTGAAGCTGCTAATACATCAATGTTTAACTATAGATTCAGTGGACCCTTCCTTTCTGCACCTCCCAGACACTGAAGGACAGCTAACACTTTGCAGGGTCAGGTTTTATAAGATCATCAAGACAGACCCTCTTTCTGGACATTTCCTGGTACCAGGGGCTCCCAGCACTACCCATGGCACCACATAACAAAGAGAATTGTGATTTCTTTTTCAATGGCATCAGATCATTCTTCCTGAGATTTGTCAGTGCTCTGCAATACAGTTCATTAACAACTATGTGTGTAAACATTTGAGAGATGACTGTCTGTTTGTGTGGATAATATGTGAGGCTTAGTTACGGGCAAATTTTTGAGGTTTTAGCTTTCCTGTTTTTTGTTCTTTCTTTTTTGAATTTTTATAAGGCTTTAATGAAACTCTGGCCTGTTTAAGTCTGGGAAGTTTTTTTTGTCTGTGCCTTGATTATTGCAAAAAACTCTCAAGGGTTGTAAGGGAGAACAGCTGATTAAGAGGGAATCAAAGTATTTGGGTTCTTTCTCTAAGTACTCACCTATCTCATTCTGTAAAATATTCCCACAAACCCAAGGGGAATCCCTGGGTCCGAGCAGCAGCATATGAATGTTATTACAGCCATGCTAACCTGCAACAGAAAGAATTCCTTTGACTGACCTTCTTTGGACCTGGAATGGTTTCTGAAACAGCCAGAGAAGAAGCTGTCCTTCAGAAGCTCCAAAATGTCACTGCTGGATCACTTTGGTGTTTATGTCTAGGATGAGGTGGGGAGCTGGTCTCTGAGTGGGAAGGGGCAACACGTTTCCCTACCTTGTCCTGACTTTCCCTACCTGCATAGGTGTTCCCTGGCACGGATGAGTCCCTGGTAATGGGGTGAGCTCTCCTTGAGTGGGCTGCATTGTCCCTGCTGAATGGGCCTTCAGGCACCTCAAGATCCTCCAATGGCTTGTTAGTTTTCGTGCCTGTCCCTCTCCACTACCTGTACAGAGAGACTCCAAAACCAGCAGCCTTAGAAATCAGGCACATCATGGATCTATCACAGATTTTTCCACTATAGGTGCTGTGTTAGGCAGGTAAGTTTGTTTTCAACCTCACAGTTGGCTGTTTAAATACAGACCCAGCTGTCTTGTGATAGAATTGCTACACTGACATTTTATTGTGTTTTTTAGAAGCAGATTTAGTCAAATGGTTATGAATAATTTGAACTTTGGAAAGCAAAATCCTTTTTTTTTTCCTGTGGTCTCAGTGCTGGAGAAAACAGGTGATTCATGATGCAACATTATGCTCTTCATTTGAGTGCTGCAAAGATTAGCTTCAGCTTCCTGTGTACAGTGTGTGTGACTGAGCCAAACACTGCCATAGAAAATCTGGTCCCTTCTGCTGCAGCGCTAAGCACACAACTCCTCACTTTGGGAGCCCTAATGGTGCCAAGGGTCAGGCCAGGCACCAGTGCTCAGCTATGGGTCAGCATTCCTGGCTCTGTATTTGCATGTCTTTGTGTGTCCCTTGGGTCCATTCATCTTAGGTCTAGCAGGATGGCCCTTCTGTGTCCTAAGGCATTTGCAGACAGTGACACAGAACTGTGATATTCCCTTCCTCCACCTCGTCTAACTGCTGAAATTGAGAGAATTGTAACAGAGTGATTTCCAGCAGAGAACAGGAGTCAAGAGCAAGGGACTGAACCTTCACATGTATTCATAACCACGCACACTTTTATGGACCCAATAGTACTGTCAAGCATTTCATGGGGCTTTCTATCAAGGACACTATATAACAATAAGTTGTATTGTACTGCACTTTCAGTGAATATATGAGGTAATTGGTGTGCAGTTCCCTAGACTAATACTGGAAGACAGGCACATGTAGACAGAGAAAATGAAGTTTAAAAATCTCTTTGCTGACTGTGTTCCCCCAGCTGGGAGAGCAAAGCACAGCCAGTAACAGCCATAGATCAGTTGTTCTTAACCCTCTTCAAGCCAGGGTCACATCCCTCCACTGCTGTCCCATCCTGCTAGGATGGAGCTGGGGACTGGTTTAATTTAGCAGTGGAGGGAGGAGTGTATGCCTACACCCCTGCACCTTTCTAAGCCCCAGAAGAGACTTGCCCCCTTTCCACAGTGCTAAGCTGAGATGTAAGCCCCAGGACATGAGGTGTTCAGCACACAGAAGGCCAGCAGAATGAGAAGTCCCTGCCACCCTGAGTGACAGTCCAGGCTGCTGAGGACTGGCTGCTCCCAGGCAGGATGTCCCCTGATAGCTCTCAAGGGCTGTGTAACATAGGCTGTCACAGCCAGTCATGGAGCACTTGGGAAACAGAAAGAGCCAAGCCTACAGCTTTCTTCTGAGCAGTTTTCCCAGGCCACCATGGATAATACAGGAGATGTGGGCTGCAGGCAGAGAGCCACCCCATATTTTCTCTGAGGTTGCATTCAAACAAGATGCTCAGCACAGGACCTATAATTGATATCTCTTCCCACTCAAGGTCTGATCTGTTAATCTGTTGTCCAGCTACAGTCAGCTGGATCACTTAGGTAAGCTTTTCTGGGCATGGTGTAAGTCCTCCTGGAAACCAGCCCTCAGCACAGTGCATGGCTGGGAATCCTTCTGCTAAAGTGCTGGATATGAGCTTGTCTAGGTTTCAAAGACAGGTATTTGCTGAAGAAGGCAGAAGCCCCCTTTCAGAATAGGAAAATGCAACCCCCTTCCCTCCGAATTTGTAAAATTTTGAAATCAAGGGGCTTTCAGGCAATGGTATGAGAAAAGAGGAATAACAGTCCTTTACTAATATATTTATATATATATATATAGGGACAGACCAACAACAACAATGGTAACCACAACAAATAAGAACAGACAAACTCACAGACAGTCTCTTCCCGTTCTCTTGGCAATCCAAGGACAGGAGCCCAAGGTAGACGAAGATTCTTCCTGGAGCTCCAGCAGCCTCTCTCCCCCTCCTCTGGATGTCCAGAAGTGAAGAAGTGTTTCCCAGCTTTGCTCAGCCCCTTTTTAACTAGTCCCATTCCCCCAGTATCTCCGCCCCCCTCTGAGGGGAAAACTCAGATACCAGGGAATCTTAGATAAGGGCTAGCTAGCTGCATCCATCTCAGAGCCAACTCTTTGTTTTCCTTAATCACCACTCATTATCACTTCCTAGCAACTAATCACCCACCCATTATGACTCCCAGCAACTAATTACCCACCCATTATCAACAAGAAAGGGGAAAAATTCTAAAAAAAGTATCCCAAACCCTGACAGAGCTACAGCCAGGAGGAACGCTGTATATTTTCTTTCTTGTTCTCTCTTACTCTGTGAGCCATCACTGAGCCATTTCATTGAGATGTTGAGTCCCAAATGTCTGGAATGTGATTAGGCTGAGTCATCTTTTCATATAGATTACTTTATTATTATTATTCCTAACATTTACCCACTTAACTGTGAACAATGATATTTATGAGGAGCACGTCCTTCCATACATAAATACTGCTCGTAATATGCCCAGGGACAACCACTTGCTAGGCAGCAGGACTTTAAAAATGTAGGCAGTGTATTAAAGTCCGCCCATAGTGATTTATCCCCTGACGTAATTTCCACCGGAGGTCATACTGGCAGTTCTGCCATGCTCACAGTGGCCAAAGAGCAGCTTACAGTGTTAGTAGCACTGTGTACCATGGTAATATTGCACTCAAGGCAATCCATTACCCATTGCTGCCAGGGCTAGTTATGGATTCGATCACCTACCCACGTGTGGGAATGTGAACTTGCACGTCACTGGAGACCCTGGAGCTTTATTTCCACCACACTGTGTATGCAGGCCTGTCAGAGAGTGTCATCCTCTGACCAAGTGACAGAACAGGTGCAAAGCACAAAGAAAAGTGACTTGAGAAAGGAGAGGAGACCTGTGGCTCAGAGATTTGTCCCTCATAATACAATGAAAAAGTCAGCAGCAGGATTTTCAAAGCAGCATCCTGAGAAAAAAAGAAATGGTTCTGTGGACATTCCCCGTCAGATGTAGCACTTTTTGGCAGAGAAAGAAGAGACAGCATGCCGTAACCTTTCTGAAGGCAAGACCAGTCTTTGTAGTCTGTGCGTAGCAAAATAGCGAGCCAGTCTATGTATGACCTGTCTTCCTGGGTGCTACTCAAAAGCAAAGGCTCCTAACAGGTTAGCTAAAATCATAAGCAGAAGCAAGTATGTTTGTCAGTCTGCCTCTGTTTAAGAAGGGCAGTGGGTATAGCTACCCACTAGCTATATAGCAACTATGTTGTGATAAGAAAAAACAGATACAATCAAACCTTTTTTTTAAGATGGCTGCAGTATTACAATCTAAACATCTCACTATATCCTATTGAATATTTTATTCTTCCATATTATTGTTTAACCATGTCTGAAGACAAATGTTTTATATTAATTCTGATTTCCCTTAAATTGTCTTATTTCATGCTATTGAGCAAATTAATCCACTGAATCAAGGGCAATGCTTTCTGTTGAGCAGCTCATCTTGCTCATTATTCATTTCTGAAGGGGTGAAAATCCTTTATGTAACTTCATGCTTCTCTTGCTTACAGTACTCCCTGTAAATACAAGGAGTCATTTTTCCAACATTTGTAGTTGGGTTGGGAGCTGGCTGGAAATCGCCAGTGAAGCAAACAAAGAGATAGATTAGTTTAACCCAAATCCAGAAGGAATCTAAAGTCCATTTTGCAGGAAGTTTGCTCTAGGATTGCTTTGGGCCTGGGGAAACCAGCACATACGCTCCCAGTGTATGTCCAGAAGCTGCACTGTGTCTGCCTTGAACTGCGTGAACCTTTTCCCAACAGAACATAACTGCTGGGCAAAACGTTCTGAGCAGAGCTGCAATATGCAGTAAGGACTGTCTGGTTCCCTGGGAATCTCGAAACGTAACTACAGCAAAATTGAATCTTTTTTAACCTTGGTATTTTGGGTAAGAATAATCTCAACAGATTGCAAAATATTGCTAAATATTCACAAGGATTATCATTAGGTATTACAATATCTAATATAGTATGCCCTATTTTTATATCTATACTGTTTATATATATATACACACACACATATATATATATATGCTGTTTCTGTCTAGTATACCTTTTGGGGTCCCAGCCTAAGTCACATGCCCAGTGTATCCTCTGTCTTCTCCCAGTTACCAAGAGGCAGACCTAGCACTGCCTCAGGCGTTGAGGTTGCAGAGTGAATGTAGCCTGCAGAGGGAATGGATTACACGCAAAGAGGCCAGAAGCTTGGCTAGTCCTTATCCCACATGCCTACTAGTGCACAGTACATGCTGGCACAGGAAAGAAGGGATCTTGTGCCATTATACAACAGATTTGAAGGGTGCTCAGAGTCTGTGGGTTGTCTGTGGATGCTGCAGTCACACACATCTATGCATGTCACTTCTGAAGGTAGTGCCTTTGTCTGATGTGGAGGTTCTTAGTCTGCTGGCTGATAGAATGTCCCCTCCTGAGAGGGGAGTGGGTGACAAAGGAAATTAAGCTCCATTGCATCTCCTGGAGGTAGAAAAACTTTTGAAGAGCTAATTTCTTATCAGTCTATTTGTTTTAGCAAGACAGGGCTGCGTTTTCATCCTTGTAGACTGACCTTGCTCATTCAAAATTTTTCATTCAACAGGAAAGTAAATATCTCTTTGAGCTCTACTTCTCTCCCCCACTTACTTGGCAGGAGATGCCTGTAAAAGAAGAAGATAAATAATGTGTCAAACATGGTCTAAAGAGAATTCAGCTGATCAATTTCTGGCTTCCCCTGCTTGTCCTCCAGCTGTTGTGCCCCTGACAACTTCAACTGCTGTACACAGGCTTGGCCTGACTGCAGATTCATTCAGTTGGATCTATACTTCCAAATATTTTTCTGATACAACAATCTGGCTGGGCTAGGACTTCAAAACTCTCCCTGCATGAACTGGGAAAAATATATAGTAACTATATCTGCACTCTGCTATGAACAAACATTTAATACCTGTAAGTAAAAGATTTCAGTCAAGAGCACTGGCTCAGCAAACTGTTTCTGTGGGAACCAGAGCCACATGTGTCAGGTTCATATGTACCCTATCTCATACTTCCATGGCTTGGCTTGCCCAGGAAGGGAGACCATTTTTTCTACCAGCATTTATCAAATTTGCGTGTGATGACTGCCAAAACTCCTCCATGAATTTTCCCTGAAAATTCCTTTATGAAAGAAAATTACATTCAAACAAAGCTGAAAGACGACTGCTTTCAACAGAAATTTCCTGTTATTTGTCAAAAAGAAGTCCCAGCTATCTTCATTCTAAAACTGTGATGCCCCACACCAAACCTGTTGTTCTCTAGCTTGCCCTGGGCTGAAATTGTGCTTGCAACAGCAGCACAGCCACATCCTCACAGCAGGATCAGCATGAAGAGTGGTGGCAGACACCATGAGAGTTGGAATATAGCCATGGTGCCTGTCACGGTTTCAAAGACAGGTATCTGCTGAGGAAGAGAGAACAGCCTCCCTTAGAATAGGAAATGTAACCTCCTTCCCTCAGAATTAGGAACAGCCTCCCTTAGAATAGGAAATGTAATCCCCTTCCCTCAGAATTAGTATAATTTTGAAATTAAGGGGCTTTGAGGCAATGATATGAGAAAAAGGAATAACAGTCCTTTAGTAATACATTTATATATATGATGGGACAGACAAAACAACAACAATGGTACCCACAACAAATAAGAACAGACAAACCCTCGGACAGTCTCTTCCCGCTCTGTTGGCAGTTCCCCTTTGGTGCAGTCACGGTCACAGCCGCAGGGGCGCTGGTGCTCCCGGTGCGCAGGGAGGGTGCGATGACTCCCCTGGGCTGCAGGGGGCGCTGTGGTGCGGCTCTGGCCGCGTGCACGATGGNGTGTTAGATAGGTCCCAGTGCAGCGGCCACCATGAGCAGAGTTCTACTCACAATAGAAGCCGCAGCTGGAGACAGAAGCCTGCAGTGATGGCAGAGTCTCCCCGGAGCTCCCGCTGCCTCTCTCCCCTCCGAAAACCCGAAAAACTAAAAGTGCCGAAGCCCAGCCCATAGGGGCTGTATTTTGCCTTTTTTCCACTAGCCCAAATTCCTGCGGCACCTCTGCCTGCCCCTGGGCCAGGCACTTGCCTTTTGGGTCCTTTGTCTTTCTCAAGCACCCACCCATTATCGCCCCATAGCAACAAAAATGGGGAAAAATTCCTAAGACAGAGAGACAAACAAAAAAAGAAAGGAAAGGAATCCCAAACCCCAGAAGTGCCAAAGGGGCAGAGTAGAAGGGAGTGGGAGATATTTATACCACAAATAACCAAGAGGTATTTTAGAATGCAAATACTCAGGGTTGATTTTTTGCCAAAAACTTGAAACTTCTCTGAAAAAGATAAAGGGGGAAGTTCTTAAAAGCCTCTACAGGAAAAAGATTCATTTCAGTCATCTCTAATGACTATATTAAATGATGAATATGTTCGGTTTACCTAATTACTGTTTAGAAAATGGATTGCACATTGCTTTGCTATGCGCACCTCAAACATAAAATATTAAAAATCATCTGCATTTTCTAAACTCCCAGGGATTTTCTAGTCATAGGCACTCTGGGTGTGTGGTAGAAGATACGAGACTAACTGGATCTCTGAGTAAGTCGATGATCTGAGATTTTCCAAAACTCTTTACTCATTGGTCTTAA
Source organism: Pomatostomus ruficeps (assembly GCA_013400735.1). NCBI lineage: Eukaryota > Metazoa > Chordata > Aves > Passeriformes > Timaliidae > Pomatostomus > Pomatostomus ruficeps. The sequence continues at coordinate 42,457 of VYZT01015989.1, forward strand.
CCAGTAATATCCGGTGACTCCTTCCCTGTCATTTAACACAAGAAATTTCCTCTCCATAAATCCAGTGACTAAAGGTTTTAGGTCAGTTTTTAAGAATAACACAAGAGATGTTTCTCCATAAACTCCACAACAAAAGTAGATAATGCTTGGTGTGTAAATTTGTAGGTCTCCAGTTAACATCCTCCCCTCAGCTATGCAGTGAATTTCATCAGTGAAAATATACTACTCTTGGTATAAGCACATGACACCATCCATATTCACTGAAAACCATACATGCAGGGAAAGCAAAATATCAGAACTGACATTAGTAAGGGCTAGAGAGGTTACTAGAAATTTAGAAATGTCCATTTCAATGAGGGAGCTAAGCAGGACAGTTACAGCAAATTATGTCATGAGTGGCAATCAAACTTGTAAAGGGAAGACGAGGAAGCTTTTTTGTTTGATGGTTTGTGGGATTTTTTAGATTTGAAATAAAATTTGTTTCTCTCTAGCTGACAGTTGTGAGGGAGAAAGATTTGGTTTTTTAATTCATGCTATTAAATTAAAATCTTATTTTTTGAGAAACATTTAATATTAAACCACTTGCACTTGAAGAATTTTTAATTTCTTAAGAACAAAACACAGTCCTTTCCACAACTAGATTACAGATTGATTACAGCACATCAAAAAGTCGCATAAAACGGGTTTATAGCAGTTTGCATTCTTGTGCTTACAAACCACATACTGCATGTGTTACAAAATACACTAAGTTTAAAATTTTTATTTTGTTTCTTTAGTAAGGCTTGGCTAGACTTTGCCTTGGGAAGGAATTTCCTTCGTTTTGTTTTAGGAGATGGGCCTAACATCACCAGACTGGGAGTAGCCCAAAAGATACCCAGAAAGATAAAAGCAATTAACAGAACATCAAGAGGGACATCAGCAGCCATCTACGAACATCTGCTCTCGGCCCCGCCTCTGGCAGAATTGGAAACACCCTGNCGGCCCCGCCTCTGGCAGAATTGGAAACA
>VYZT01015998.1:2735-16761 GCA_013400735.1 Pomatostomus ruficeps
AAAAAAAAAAGCTGCCTTATGCATTGGCTTGACTTAGTCCAGAGACTCTAATGAGATCATGAATTCTGTCTCCAGTAGGGGAAATGGTGCCAATGCAGAACTGTGATAATAAAATTCATTGGACTCTGATAAACTTAAGGATTGTAGCAGCACCCAAACTGGCACTTAGAATTTCGTCTCTTGGAGGTCACAAGGAAACCCTGTGGAAACAGAACATAAAGTCAGTTCTGTACCAATGCTGATGTATATTTATTTTTCACCAAGCTAAATTTCGTGGATGAAGTTTTATTTCCCTATTTCTTAAAAAGGAGATTTTGTGGAGGGTTTTTTCCAAATGAACTTGGAGTTGAATCAATGGTCTATCCCTTCTGTTCATATGATTTCAGATGCCTAAAGCCACAGGATATGAGGTGTTATTAGATATGCCTTTCCAAAGAGGAAATGGTGAAACAGAAATGACCTGCCTGAAGTTACAGTTTATAGATTAGAAAAAGGCACAAACAATTAAAAGACGGAGACAGTTACAGCAAATTACTTGCAATCAAGCTGCAACTAAATTAGCTTCTTGATGAGGAAACCAAATTTATGTTGTTTAGAACCACAAAGAAATGTTCCCAAAACAAACAAAAAAAAGTTGAAGGTGAGCAAAGTGTTAGCACATTTGGATACAGATGTGTTGATAAGAGAAATTATGGGTGCAATTAAAGCTCTGGTCTTGGAAAAGAAAAATAATGGTAGTAACTACAAAGAGTATTCCTGTCAAATCCAGTGAGACAAAACCGTAAGAGGTGTAGGATGGGATGTTTTCCCCCTCTCTGTTTTCATGTGTGGCTGGCAACCTCAATAATTGGTTTTGACTCAAATAAAGCAAAATGTGGCAGTTCAATTCAAAACATATATTTTCAAAAAAATAATGTTTTTAAAGAAAAGGGTGGGTGCCAGGGGAAGAGGAGAATACATTTAACACTAGAATTAAACATTTTGTTCTCTTCCACTATAAAAATGTGAATTACCTCTTTGGCAGCTCTTTGAAAAGATCTCTGTGAAGTTATGTATATTCAGCGAGGAAGACAGAAAGTCACACAAAAGCCCTGAAGACATGTGAAGGCTTCAGTGTGAAGCACCACATTTTTCTCTTTGTTGCTCTATATACATTTTGCATTCAGTGTAGTATTCATCAGTTTCACTGAATGCTAGCCATTGTCTACCTATATTTATCTAAAAGGAGTAACTTTAAAGACTTTGTAATTATGAAAAGGCAATGAGCAAAGCTATCCTTCTCTGTTCTTACTGCCTTGGAGTGGTAGGCATAACACAGTAGACAAAAGCAAGGTATAATAGGACTTCTTATTGGTAGTCAGAAAGCACAGGTAAAAGTAGAAGGAGATAATACTCTGCTGGCGTTCTTCCTTCTCTTGATTCCTCCTGTCCTTTCATGCAAAAAGCTTTGTGTGAACAGAACCTTTTGGAAACAGGCAGGTGCAGAACAAGAGTGAAAAATTTGCAGTTGTGAGCTAGACGAACCAAGATTTCCAAGTATGAAATTTTGAAGAAAAAATTAAAGTGATTTACCCCATCAAGTTTACAACAGTAAATCAGAAGTCCAAACTTCTAAGCTCCATAATATTTTGTAACACTAATGAACTGATAATACTTTAGATATAGTTCTCTACTCAGTTTAAAACATTTATCATCTGGGAAACTTCCATAATATTGAAAGAAAGATTACAATGTGTGGGCCAGTCAGTCATTAAAAAAATTAAGGATAAGTTTTTCCAATGATATTGCATAAAGTGACACTTGCCTCTTTGTTAAGTTTTAAATTTTGAAAACTCAAGATAGATTTTGTAGATGTGCAGCCTTTATTTTGCTAGTGAAATAAGAATGGGCTTTGTGAGGACTTTCTTTGTTACCATGTGCCTCTTCTCAGTTTTTATAATCAAAGGTGTTATTACACTGCTTATAAAAATGCGACTCATACAAAGCAGACTGAGGTCTGGTTTGTAATCGTGGGCTTTGTGCTTCATCACTGGTCTTAATATTGTTCTCTTAATATTCACTGTTCTGAAATGTGATTAAGATTCAGGTCAATACACTTAATATATATTATTTATTTTTACATTACACGATAACTGGTATGCTTAAAGGTATGGAGACTGATAACACGCTCCAGCTGTACGTAGTTTTATCCCCATTAACTGTACCTTTGTACAATCCTTAATTCTGTCTTCTCAGCTTGATGTGGAGATGATCAAAGGAAGGAAGATAAGTTTGGGAGAACCTGCTTTTATTTTTTATCAGGATCATAAGGGCAGCATCATCTATTTTGAGGGATTGCTGGCAAGGTGTGATATTAGGAAGGAAACTCAGTTTTCATTACGTGTGATTTGGGCATTATTTTAAACTCCCCAGAGATGAAGGGTTGGATGATTACATAGGTAAGTAATGTGAAAAGTCTAATGACTTGGAACTGCTGAGGGGAAAATTTGTATCCTCCTTTTTATACCAACCAGTGTGAGAAAGTGAAGATGTCTTTGGTTAACAGCTGCAGGGAGATTTTAAAAGTCAGGTACTGACTCAGAGGCAGAGGCCTGGCAAGGGGTGAAGGTTCAGTTTGGTCTAAATGAAGACAACTACCAGTGTCCTTCTGAGGACATTCACCTTAGCCCAGTTTATCCCCTCCACTGCTCAGCAGGAAGCCAACCCAGAGACTCTTGAGAAACAGAGCAAGAGAGCAAATGGTTGGATATGTCTGTGTCTCTCCTACAGCTTTTTCTCCCCCACAACTTTTTCTCCTCTTTTAATTTCTGTTAGGCTTTCCTCAGTTAGGTCTGTTCCTGCAGCCGAATTTATCCTCATGGCCCTGAGAGGTAGGCAAGGAGTAAATATGAGGTACCTTCAGGGCTTGAATCCTAATCATATTTGTACAATATTATTAAAACCAGTGACTGAACATAAAGCCTGTAATTACATGGAAGTATCTATTTCAGGATCTCTTCAGTTGCATTTGATCTTGTCTTTTCTGTAGCTAACATAGAAATAACCCCGCTGAATCACGTTGACTATGTTCTTTAAAAATAATAGTAATGTCATTTCATACTGGCCAATTGCATTTCTCTGGAATGAACAGGTGGGACGGCAAACTTAAGACCATTCACCAGTTTCTCTGTTGTAGAGAATAAAATTGGTGTTCAGACAACCAGAAACTGTTGTAATATTGGCATGAAATGGAAAAATAGAGCCATTAAAACTACTTCCATCGCAAAGAATAAGAAACAATGATATTTCAAACAGGATTTAGGTTACCTGCCTCTTCTCCCCCTCAAATGTAAAACACAAGTTTCTTCTCTTTCCAGGCATAGGCAGAAATCCTGTAAAGACTTTGGCTCTGATTGATAACCTCTTCCAGCATTGCTCTGAACCTGGATATACAGTTTTAATTTTCCAGTCTACATGCAAGCCCCATTCTGTTCATAAAGATTAATTGTAAAAGTATCTCTTCAGCTGTACATAGTTTTGGAACTGTGCAGCAGTCTTGTCTCTTCCTGCACTCATCCTTCCCCACTTTACAGCTGGAGCTGTGGGTGCTGTTCAAGGACCAGACAATCTTTCTCCCCCTTTTGCTAGGGAGAATGTTTGACCCAGAGGGCAACAAAAAGAAGCCAAGGAAAGCAGATGACTCTTCTGCTTAGCCATGGTCTTAAAATGTCATGATACACAATGCCTACAAAGTAAGCTTAGAGCACCAGGTCAAAAGCTTAATTCCTGTGTCAACAAGTTACATTGAAAACACCCCCAGCTTTCTGCCATAAGCCATCTTTGTGTCTGAAATCTCAAGTTAAGCGTCCCATTGAGTTTGTGGTGTTTGCATTCTGATCATCTCTAACAGATACCTTCATTTGTGAAACAAAGGAAAGCCTTGCTCAGCAGAGCTCTTTATATTGACTTAATCCATCCCGAACACCAGATCTATGTAGGTGTCTGCAAATGCAAACACTGAAACACATTCCTAACTTCATCTTTCAGTAGCTTCCCACTGAAGGCACCAGAATAGCAGCACGTACAGAGAATTTACCAGTCTGGAGTCCAGACACTACAGATACAGAGTACTGTGGTAGGACCTAAAGTCTCACTGGAGAATTTGCCCATGGGAATTTTTACTCTTGTCCCTCAGGCCACATCTCTCAGCAGCTGTTCACTAACCTCAGCTAAAGCATAGCCCTCTCTTCTTGCAAGGGCCAGGCCAAAGCAGGAAAAGAGAAGTCATCAGCTGTGATCTGTAACAGTCTTCATTTGGAACTTCTTTTCACCTTCCTTCTGCAGATGATCACCCTCTGCTTTCCACATCTTTTCCCCAGAAGCTCCAACAATGCTGCAACTTGCAACCTGTGTTGGGCTGTGAGTAAGTGTCAGAAAAATACTGCACACCTTTTGCTGAAGTGTTTCCTAACTGAACTTCCAATAAGAAAGGGTGGAAGGAGAAGGCACCAACAGGCCATAAGCAATCCCTAGATCTTGGTAGGGTGTGGAAGAATTGTCATACAACTATAAGCATTGGGAATAAATTTAGAATTATTCCTAATGAGCAATACTTACCAATTAAATCTTTAAATGAAGGCATGTGATCCCTTATTTTCTGATACATAATTCTTTGTTTCCTCAGACACGAGTATATTATTTATATTCTGAGGAAAATATTTATATTCTGTATTTTTGTGCTACCCTGGAGAAACATTATTTACTCAAGTTTGTATTGTCAAGTGGAATTTGCAAGTAAGGGACTAAAAAACTTCTCAAACTTCTCAAGAATGGTTTGGTGCTTGTGTAGTTTACTGGCCTTTTGATTCCTCTTTGCTTTGTCCTGATGCTGTTTTCTTTCTGTTTTCCAGTGTTTCTCACCCCATGTGTGTGGCACTTTCCCTCCACCTCTCCCCAGCTATCAGGATTTTTTGCCTGATCTTTTAAGGGAATCACCATACCCAGTTGTACTCTTGTCCTCTTCTTTTCCCCTCCAAGCAACCTCCAAAACCAGTGACAAAATTCAATTCAGTTTCACAGATGAGAAAAGACCTTAGAACATTTTCTACATTCTATGCAAATAAGGTCCAGGAAAAGAAGAGAGATCTTATTAGGGAGGAGTCTCCCTCTGAGGAGCCAACTAAAAAAAATGCATCCTTTATTTGACACCTGGGAATCTACACAGAGGGCAGACCAGGTTTCTTTAGTCCTGCTGTGTACAGAGGAACCACATGTTCCTTCAGCTTGGTGTAGGCTATGTTCCTGCTCACTTTTGGACTGTGTCATGTTTCAACTGATGAAATGGTGATAGGAGACAGGTCTTCATTTCTAAGAAAGTGTACATAAAGTCTTCATTGAGGGTGTATGTCTGTTTCTCAAGTGCAGGATGCTGAAGTTAAAGTTTGATGCACCCTCTGTCATGACTACAGAGAAGTAACATCAAAAACACTCAGTATAAACCCCAGAGAAAAAGGAGCACACACAACAGGAAGGATGTGCATTATTAAAGGCAGTGATCTGCAGTCTAGAGACTTCAGGGATCAGATTGATTTTGCATACACTAACCAACAGATTTATCAAGAAATCGTAAGAGGAAACATTAAAAAAAAAGTTCTTTGGGAAGGTCAATACAATATAGCACTCTATTAATAATTTAGTAAGAATGTGGATGAATTCTGATCATATCAGGTTTATCATAAAACATATGGTGACAGGGTATATTTCCTTCTTTGAGTCTTCCCTACAGGTGTGTGTATGGGGAGGAAAAGAGAAGGACTTCTCTGGGAGATCTGCCTTCTTTTCTTCCTCACTGGGGTTCTGCAGAGTGCAAAACCAGGTGCACACACTGCTAGAATGCTGAGAAGTGTGTGTCACCTCAGGTACCTGTTCCTCCTTCCTTCAGGCTAGTGGTGAGAGGTCCTGCTTGTCAAATGCTGGATTGTTACTCAAAGGGAAGAGAACAGGTGGCACACTCACCCTGGCCCAACTTAGGGCTTGGACCAGTTACATATGAATTAAGACTGAATTCTACCCTTGCCTGAGGTTTTGTACACTTTTGTGATATGTGCTTGCTTGCGTTTGTTGTGTTTTGATTTCTTTCCTTCCTCTTCAAGCATTCCCCAGAGTGTGGCTGAGAAAAGCTTTCTGTACTGCTAATATTGCTACTGCTATTCCAGTTTCATCACAGAGGTGTAGAATCAGCCATGCAAGCCTTAAATTCTGTATTCTTACCAGCTTTGCTTTATCGTAAGACATGACCTTTCCAGAAAGTCCAGGATAGAAGAGGTTGGGTGTTTTGAGACAATATAGTGTAATGATGAGTACAAAGAGATACAGATGTGGGACAAATTCTACCTCATGGGTGTACAAGCCACGAAGGATGATTCTCTGGTTGAAAAATGACTCAGCGAGACAATGCCAAATATTTGTCTTATGCTATATTCAGCAATGAGGTTTCCACGTGTTAAGATGCTCATGGAAAAAGAAAAGGGAATCTATGAAGAACATTAGGAAACGCTTAGGCAAGAGTAAGAATTGGAGAATGTACATGACACAATAGTGTTTTCAAATTAGGAATGCATTGTCAGATCTAAGATAGACTACTGCTCAAGAGAGATTTAGGAATACCACTGTTCCAAAACCTAAATTAGTCCTGAATTATAATAGACAGTTTTATGATCTAGAAAGAACCACAGTGAAGCAAGCTTCTCTGTCATATGTGAGTAGGGAGGTGCTTTTCCCCTTTTTTTGGCAAGTTGTTGAGTTGAGACTGAGAGAAATCCCGTCTGAAATTTTCTGTAAGTACAAGCAGAGCTTATGAGAGTCTATGTCAGGAGAAGGGCTTAACATTGTGTGCTTAAACATGTATCAGGAGTTAACTGTGACTCTTTTAGCCTTTATTCCACCAGCTCCATTCAGCTACTCTGGGGAGTGTTTTTGTGCTTGTATAATTCTCCATCTCATTTAGAGTGGAGCACAAGCTATTGAAGTGTAATGTCGAATTTGCACTTTCTTGTGTATTTATGTATATAAGGCCGATTCATTATGCAGCTGCTCTGAACCTTAAAACAGGTAATGGATTTATCACCATTTTATTAAAGGAAGACCAAATGAGAGGAGGAAGTTTTTTTTTTTTAAGTACCTCACCTCCACCTTTATTTCAAAAATCCATTACCTGTCCTCTGACTTTTCTGTGAGTGTTCTTTCCAGTTATCCATTATTTCAACTACTGCCTTTGGTCTGAAGAAGGATTACAGTAGCTCCATTAGCACTTGCTTCTTAATGGGAGGTCTGGGTGAGAAGTGGTGTTAAAGCAAGGACATTCTAGAGGGGTTGTATTTACTGAACAAAGACTACTACCCTTGGTTCAGGACACTGCTCTGATCCCCACTGTTTGTTCTCACCACCCTGCAGCAGTTCCAGGCACTTCAGTAATTTCACTGCTGGTGAACACTGCAAGAAGGATCAGAGTAGGTCCTGGTGTCTTTGAAGAGCTGGGCTTCAAAAATGTATCTGCTCTGTGCAAAGTGAGGCCTGTCTGGAATCTTTAGCCACATTATCACATCCCTGCAAATTTCTGTTTCTCCAATAAAACCACTGAGGATGGTTTGTCCTCAGTTTCACTGTGTATATTTCAGAGATGCAGTGTCGCTCTGGTTTTCTCCCGACGCCTTCCCGGATATTGATCTTCCGCAAACCAGTGCGACCCCAGTGTCCCGGACCGCCCAAGGGTGGGGGGGTGGTGACACCAGGAGGGCTCGAGTACGGCCCCACCGGTGGGAAGTTGGTCACGGCGTAGGGGGAATGGAGAGTAATCCGAATGAGCGCCGAAGGTAAAAGAGAGAGGGACTCCTCGTATGGACGTTCTGCACCTTTATTGGTACAGAGGGACTCCAGGGACGAAGAGCCCTGAGCACCCTCTGACAGGGGTTTAAAAGGGGAATTAACAGCCAATAGCAAGAGGGTCCAGGGGAGGAGTTAGGGAGGGTCCAGGGTTACAGATCCAATAATTAAGGGGCAGGGGAGGAGAGAGGGGGGAGTCTAGGGGGGAGAACTAATCAATAACTGAACAAGGGAGAGATTTCCAGAACAGGGGGTACATACGAAATTTGACTGACAACTATAGAACCAATAACAGAACAAGGGGATTAGACCATTGTCGTCTCTATCTCGGGGGAAGCTTCTTCAGACTCGAGGACTCTCCACCAGAGCCCCTCCTCCACAGTGGCACACACCGGGGCCCTAAGGCCTTTATTATCAATCCGTACCACCGCCACAATGCAGTAGTGATCTGGGGTCACAGGACCCGTGCCTTGGCTGGAGAGGCGGAGAACCCCTGTGCTCTACCAGTCTGGACAGCCACCTTTGGCCACCACTGAGAAGGGGCTGGAGTAGTGGTGGTTGCTTTTCATCCCTTAGGGTGCAGGAGTTGTCACACCGATAAGCCCTTATCCTGGGTGGGGAAGATACCTTCTTGCTTGCTTGATGCTCAGTTTGGGTGAGATCCAAAGTAATTGCCACAAAAGGAGGAATTCGATGCAGTTTAGGTGGAGAATGGAAGTTTTTTCCATCAATCCAGATTACAGTGAGTTCATCACTGGGAGAGTAGGAAAGATTGCCTTGGGAATCTGGTGCTTTTTTAAAATAATGACTATTAGAATGGCCTGGAAATGACAGGGCTGCACGTGCTGAGAGATCCACTCCTCTGGAGACAGTTTGAAGACAGTGTAAAAGAAAGAGCTTTTTTACCTCCAGTTTGAAAGAAGGCAGCTCTGTAAAGTTATTTGTAGGCCTTTAGACTGCTTTGAGCAGGGAAATAGGACTTTGTTTCTGAGTGGAAGCTGTAGAGACATTTAATTACACTACAAAAAATATACACAATAAACAAGTCTATTTTATTTTATTTTATTTTTTTCAGCCAAATATACTACAGAGCCCTGGAGGGAAAATATATTTTAGTACTTTACAGTTACAATTGCAATTTATGTTAGTCTAGTGTCTTTCATATGAGAAGTACCATATCATAAAACACTTTACAGTCTGTTTATCAATACAATAAACTGAGAATATTGCTCAATTTACTTTATTAGAACTTGCTGAGAGATACAAAAATAAAACCAGCTTGCATTCCTAGTACTTCTTTTTTTTTTTTTTTTGTAAGCAAGTGAAACGTTGGGAAGGGTAAACATAGCAAGATACAGTCTTAGTTATGAAAGAGCATAAAAAAAGCTTCAGGTAATGAGAAAGGGTTGATGCAAGGACAGATCCCTCATCAAAGTCATCCAAGAAATGGCTGGACTGCAAAACACATCAAGAAATTTTAGTGAAGCTTAGATTCAAATTAAACCATTATGATACCACTATTTTTGCTTGCTTGAATTGCAGGATATTGTGCAAGTTGTTTTTATGACCAACATTTTCTGGAATTTGGTTCATTAAATATTCTTGTGATACTGCAGGATCTTGCGGTAATGCTTCGACAGGGGTATTCATATGAAAATTTATTATACCAGCAGAGAACAACAAAATGCTTTTGATAGGCAGGAGGTTCTTTATTTCTGTACATTTGAAATCAGTCACAAATAGACCATGGACAATAACCAGTTTGGCACCAGAACTGAACAAGATATAGACATGGATTTCTTGTGTTTTAAAACATTTTAAGTGCTCTGAGTACAAGTGCTTAACCCGCCTCAGCAACTGCTGCCCACTGTTGTTTTATGTGGCTCTCACCCAGTGTAATGGGACCATGAACAGCTCCCATGCCCGCACACAGGTGTGGCTGTGTGGGGACGCTGTGCACCTGCAAATACTTTTAATGAGCATCTGAAAGGCACATTTTCCTAGCTTAAGATGCTAAACACAAACATGCATTAATTGCGTCAGCAGGTTATTGAATACTGTTCTGCAACAATATCACTGACAGCCGGAGTTAAAGCTGTTCAAGAGGCTTAAGTGGGCACTTCCATATGGTAACAGCTTTTGATATTTTTTGAGCTTAACCTCATTTTATAAGGCTCTGTTTTGAGATGATTGAAGTTTTCCTTGAGTTGTTTGCTATTAATATTTAAAGAAATATTTTCAAATTTTCCTCTATCCTAGTGAAATTTGTAAGTTTTTAGTCCATCTTATTATAAAAATAATTATAGGTATAGTTGCTTTGGAATTTTTTACCACAAACTTCAAGCTAGCCCAAATTCCATGCTGTGTCAATTTATTATAAATTGTAATACTTGCTTTTTTTACATGATTTTTTGTGTGTCTCTGCAATGTCATTTTGCCTCGCATTGCAAACAATTGTTACCATAAAAACACTGGCATCTCAAAACTGTGCTTGATATTTTATACATATATCTATGTAATACTAAACCCTATCATTAAGTCAGGAAAGACAAGTGGTAATGGAATGATATTCGATGACAAGATTAGATTCAGAAAGGCAAATATCTGTGTAATAACAGGAGATTAGAACAAACAAACTAATTATGCCCTGAAAAAATTCAGTTCAGGTGATTCATTGCTGCTAATTTCAGCACAACAAGAAGTGTGTTCTATTTCAGTTGCCATCAGAGATTCTTCAGGAATGCAAGCATAAACCCAAGAGGGAGAAATGCAAAACCCATCAAATGTTTGGAATGCAAAGATATGCATTATCCAGTATGAGATAGCCAGGTACAACAAGGTCACTTCTGGAGACTGGGACACTCAAGTTTTGGAACACAGGGTTATTGTTTTCTAATTGCTTTGGACACCCCTGTGTTATTTAGTAGTCATGTGTTCAGTAAGAACATCCTTCCATAGTAACTTCCAGACAAAATGACATCAGTGCAACGCTGCAAGAACTAGAAGACTGTGTGAGCTCTATTTGTGTTTCTGTCAGCATTTAATTGAATTGGCTGTGAGGAATTGCTAGGCCTGGAGCAATTACTATCAAGAGCAGAACTATTACTTTAAATCTTCCATACCTTCTTCCCTCTTTAGAAACCACTTTTTGTAGATCTTGTAACTTCCCTTGCTTCCCAGATGTAATCATACACTTCAGGACATGCAAAATCAGGTCACCGGTTGTGGTTAAAAAAGCAAAACTATTTTTTTACCCATCTCAATATTTATCAGTTGATATTTAAATTCCAGAGCTTCTAGTTTCTGGTTTTCAGGGTTAAGTTGATAAAACATCCATGTTTGACAGTACTTCATGGAAAAAGGACTTTGATGGCTGTTCATGCCAGAATGAAAGGTCACAAACATAATTTTTCAATGAATTGACTACAGACCTATAGACTCCATTAGAAAGAAGACCTGTACTATTCTACTGAATTTCAATTATGGCCTGGCTAAGGGAGAAGGAAAGTAGGGCTTCTGCCTTCACACTGCTAAGTGGCTCTAAATTGCAATCTATAACACCTTCTCTTTGCTTGCATATTCAAAGTTCAAATTAGTGGCATCCCGGACTCCAAAAGTGGCTTGAGAAAAAAAAATGTTTATGTACTGTACCTTGCAGGTGTGCACTAATTTTAATGTTAGCACATATGAAGGACATAATCGTGTTTGGCCCTCTTAGAAAAAGTTGCTTCCTTTAGCCTTATCTTTGAGGCATAGTCCTAAAAATGGTGATGGAATAAAATAGCAGGCTGAGAGTGGGAAGGAATAAATAAGGTACTCAAAGAAATAGTGACAAAAGAAGTCAAAAATCAATCAAGCTTTAAATGCTGATAAAGAAAAGAAGTTTAATGTACCATCAAAGAAAAACAATTGTACTGGTAAAGAAAAGAACATCAAAGAAATAAATGAGAGATTAATCCACAGAAAGAAAGAAACCATCATAACAAGGTGAGAAAACCTAGAACAAAAGGTAAGGGATGAGAAGTTGTTTTGTCTTGTTCAAATATAAGTGTGCATGTAGCATTTGGGAATAACAATATTTTGCTTTGAAATTTGCATTAAAATGAAATCTTAATCACAATAGAAGGAAAATGAAAACACATGTGGAGGGTAAAAAGAAAAAAAAAGGACCCTGAATCACACAAATGAAAAGGAAAACATCAATGACAAATGAAGAGGAAAAACAGGGAGACAGGATAGGATACTAATGAAGACAGAGTACAATGGTGTGAGTGGGCAGAGAGAAACTGTGTCATGTGCTATGAACATATATCCCATGGAAAATCAGAAGGTGCAGATCAGGGATTGGAGGGTTGTGGATGAGCTGGCAGGGGGGCAGAGGAAAATGTATTTCTCTAGAAACTTAGCAGGGTAGGAAACTAAACCCTTCATGACTGCGGGAGGTGGTCTGGCTGTAGAAAATATAAAATAACTTCTACTGCATGTCTGACCAAAATAACTTGCAAACGTCTATTTTAACATGAAGTTAAATGGACTAGTATCTGTAAAGAAATATATTTACTTATCTTGATAAAAACACTCTGATGCTTTCAAACTTGCCTATATTTAAACCTTTTTGACCTTCAACCATTTAATACCTCCTAAGAAAACTTCGAAAGCCCTCCTATGTACCAAAGCATTCTCATCAATCTGACACTGAGCAGCTACCTACCACACTTCTCTCCTGCAGACAAGGCTTTGGATTTGTGTATAACCTTGGAAGTTGTGGTCTGAAGATAGGAGGATTCAGGTTTTCCCAGAAAAGTCCTTTCTTTGCAAAGAACTGTTAGCTGGAGCACTTCAGCTGATGTCTGTGATGATTGTTTTGCCTGGGATAGCTCTCAAGATAGTTTTGAATGAAACCCACACACTAAAAGAACACAAAGGGGAGGGGAGGGGTGTGGAATATGACATCCAGTGTGATTTTTTTTTTTTGGTTGGTAGGTAATTTTTTGATCACAGAAACTTAATATCTGTACTTTTGAATGAACTTGCAACCCTTTGAGGTGCATGTCATGGAGTAAACTCTAGGAGAGTGCTTGTGCAGTTGGTGTTTACTTCACATACAGTTTCTAATCTGTTGAGAGATTTAATACTGATCCGAGTCCACTACAAGAATCCACTCCAGAACCTACTCTTATGTGAAATAAAGCAGGGAGGTGGGGCCAGAGGATAATTTGGGTGGGAGGGAACTGCTAGAGGTCATCCTGCCCAAAGAAGGGGCAAATTATATCATGGCCTCCTCCAGTTGGGGTGAAATCTCTCTGAGACTGGAATTTCCATGAACTCCTCCAGTCTTAGAGCACACTCAGTGTGACTACCCCCCATCTAATTGAAATTTACTGCAACTTGGAACTCTTACTTCCCATCCCAGAAATACTTAGAGAAGACCCCGGCTCTGCTTTCTCTGTATGCACCTGTTAAGTAGTGGAAATAAGTAGTGGAAATAAATATTATATGATTTTGCTATTTCTTCTTAGAACTAAAGAAACCTGCTTTTCTCAGCCTTTGTGCATCAGGTACTTCTCACTCGTCCTAAAGGATAATGTTATTAATAAAATCTACTAATGTTAAATTGCAAACAGTTTTTTAAAAATTAACTGATCAGAAAAGTTTGGGTTGTAGGAGGTTTTGGGGGGCTTTTTTGGTTGTTGTTGTTGTTTTTCTTAATATGACAGGTTTGCAACGTAGTATATAATACTACATATATAGTTTTAAGATAGTATTAAGAAGAGTGAAAAGATAGGATCCCACAAGCAACCTATGTTTAGATAAAAAATAGTCTATTGCTTTAGGTAGGATAAAAATGTACAAATGTACCTTGATTCTCTGAGGCATAAATCGACCTTTAATTCAATTGGTTAAGAAATAAGCCCTTGTTAAATCCATATTTTGTCAGCATATCATTTACTCATACACTGTGCTGAAGTGTCAGACACAGGCTAGTGGATTAAATAGTTTGAATGCCTGATTTTACCATGCCCTTGTAAAAAGAGTACAAGAAAGCAGCCTTAGTCACCCCCCAGGCTTTCAATATTGCAGTGAGCCGTAAGCCTTTGTAATAAAGAACATACTTTGTTGTCTGCTTTTGAATGTACCCCTCAAAAAAAAAAAAAAAAAAAAAAAA
>VYZT01015998.1:16766-38417 GCA_013400735.1 Pomatostomus ruficeps
TGTAAAGTTAACACAAAAAAAAAAAAAAAAAAAAAAAAAAAAAGGAAAAAAAAGGGGAAAAAAAAGGAAAGAATCCACCTAAAATATTTGCAGCTAAACCCCCTCAGAGACAAAACAGGATTTATGGGGGGCTCTAAGTAAGAGTTCACCTACATTACAGCTGTAAGAGACTTTGTTGACTTGGCCTCATGTTACCATGATATCCAACACAGAGGGGCTGACCTGCCTTTTTCTCTGTGAAATATGAACAGTAGTACAGGGAAGCTGCATTTGTACAACACCCATAACTTGATACGTAAAACTTTGTTTCATAGATTCATAGAATGGTTTGGGTTGGAAGGGACCCCTTAAAGTTCTGACATCTAGTTTCAACCCCCTGACATGGGCAGGGACACCTTCCACTAGACCAGGTGGCTGAAAGCCCCATCTAACCTCATATTGAACAATTCTAGGGATGGGGCATCCACAACTGCCCTGCCCAGTCTCAGTCAGCTGTGCCAGTCCCTCACCATCTTCACCATAAAGAATTTTCTCATAATATCCAATATAAACTACCCTTTTTCAGTTTGAAGCCATTACTCCATGTCTTATTTCTGTGTGCCCTTGCAGTGCTTTCTTTTTCCTCCTGTTGATTTATATATTTGGATGCTTCTCGGAATATCCTTTAACTGTTCAGCAAAAAGGAGCCTAATAAAGCTCTGAAGGTAAACACTGCCAAATTTTGTAAAATGCCAGAGTGTTTGTAAGCTTGGGTAGAAAAGTTCAGGTTAAGAAAAAGCATTTCTCATGTTGTGTGGGTCACTGACTGAAGCAAGGGGCCTGGACTCTCCAGCCTTTCACTATTTACTCTGACTCTGACTCTGACTCTCTCCAGTTCACCAGAGCTATCTCCAGTGAGGGTGGTTGCAGTAACCTCAGAGACTTTTGTGTTGCTGTTGGCTTCCCTTCCACATGTGTATCTCTTTCTGAAGTGTGGTCCTGTTGGGACATGCTGTAAATTGCACTCATTGGAAAGCAGAACAAAGGTCTGGGCAATCCTGAAAGCTCACAGAGATGACGATCACTTGGGGAGTTTGCTGCATCCCTCAAAACACAGGGAGAGTGGTAGTGGAAGGAGCAAGCTAGGAGGCCAAGTAAAGCAAATGAGGCCAAGGGGCAGAAATTGAACTTCAGATGAACTACAAAGGCTGGTGTATTCTTGCCTGCTTCCAGACCAGTCTGGCTTCTGGCCACGGATGACATTGGGTTTCAGTCTGCAACTGGGGTTCTTCCATTTTCTGTGCCCTCTCTCCACTAGCACTACTCTGGCTCCCTGATGAATTACAGAGGCTCCAATCTTTCCTTCAGTCTTGTCTTCAGCAGAGCTGACTCATTTACACTCCTGTTTTGTCTGCTTAAGAGAAAACAGAGGCATTTAATATCTGAATTTCTTCAAACTATTGTTTGGCCTGAGTTAATTTTCCTCTATTTTTTCTTTCATCTTTCAGTGCTAAGTACTAAGAAGGGACAAGCTTGCCTTGCAAGCTGAAGAATGTGTGTGATTATAAAGTAAAAGAGATTATAAATGTCAGAGTTTGCTTTCTTTAAAATTGTACTAGAAGAAGGCTGTTTTGTCTAGAGGGAGAATGGTTGGAGCAGAAGGACTGTGGCCTGGGTCAGCCTTTGATTTTTCTGATTGTAAAGGGTTGTGATACAATTCAGGTCTAACTCCATCATTATCTTCTTTTCACCTCCATCTCTAACCCAAAGGGACCCTAGGCAGAGGAAAGGTAAGTTCAGCCTTCCTGCCTTGCAAGTGTTGAGACCCTCCTAGCAGGCTGAAGGCATCCATGTGAATGGGTTTGTTCCTCTTGTTACTAGGCTGAGACCACCAGCTCTCATAAACAAAAGAACACCAGTCATTTTTTTCCTTTTTTTCTTTCTTTAATCACCATTGATGTGGTTTACAGTTTGAACTAGCAGGAGTTCCTTCTACCCTCCTCCCAGATCATGAGAAACCTTTATTTGTTTTCAAACCTGTGTGACTGCTTCTAACAGGAGGGTATTAGGCAAGGAGCAGGTAAGGTGGTGCTACATGAGGAGACTGGGGGAGCATGAAGAAGAGACTGATAAAAGGCCATTGAAGAATATCTGTGTTTGCCATGGATCTGAGGACACGCTGCTTTGTCCCGTTGACTCATGAAGAAAACAGTCTGGCACTGCACTCAGTCTCTGGGAGATGGATATTCCCACTTCAGAAACCAAAACCCAACCGTTTATATTTTTATATGATGCAATCATTTGAACTGGGATACGAATATCTGCCCGCTCTGGCAACAAAGTGATATTTATGTGTTTTCATCTTAAATAAATGAGAGGTCACTGGCAAAAGGTGTGAAGGAAGCAGAAGCTGTTCAAAGACCAGACTGTTCCCAAATATGTTTTGGATCGATGTTACAAATCTCCATTCACACAGAGAAAAGGCAGGATAGAAACTACTGAATAATTAAATCCCTGTAGGTTGAGGACTTTCCAGTGAGTGTGTACAACCTCTTCAGGCTAGTTTCAAGGATGATGCTTGAATTGGGCTCATGTGACCTTAGGAGTCATCTGGTATAAAGTAGGGAAAAGAATTTAATTACAGAGAACAGATAATCTTTGTTCTAATGCCTTTAATGCTATCACTTTCTCTGCAGCTGCTTTACACATAATAACAGCTTAGCTTTCATTACAGATATATTTTTTTTAAAAAGGCAGTATCCTCCTGTCACCACATAAGCAGCACTGCTTTCATTCATTTCAAGTCATCATTTCTCTCTGGCTGTAGGGTATTGCATTCTATGTCATTCCATATAATAGTCTTCTAGGAATATATATTTTCGCCTTTATTGTTGAGATTGCTTCAGTCGGCAAGCGCCCATGGAAAACAATTGCAAATGATGCATGCAGAAAGTTGGCAATAAGCTGTGTTTCTTCTGTTGATGTGCTATACTGGCCCTTAGGAATGAGACTTTATACATAGTATAATCTGGGGTGTCTTTTGGGAAGGTGGAACATCTGAAGGAAAAGATGGGCAATAATGTTTCCTCCAGAGAGCTGAAATCATTCAATGATGCACTCCCACATAGTCTTAATTGTGTTTGACACAAAGGACTGATGCTTCAGCTTACTTGTGATGGACAACAGAACATTTTTCCGTCTTGAATACTGGGTTAGTTCAGCTGATGAATGCATCAGAGTGTTGGCTTTGCTTAAAGAGGGTTTGTGACTGAGGGCCAAATCTGTTCTTGAAAATGTGAGTTGTGTAGTAGTGTCAGATGGGAGTTATGATTTGTGATAGGATTTCTATACCTGAAAAAGTCCAGGGATAGACATTGTGAAAAAATTATTTTGGTAGTAAACCTTATTTTGGCTGGAACACTTTAGAAGTGAAACTGTATCAACACCGGTGGTGTTACCAGGCTCTCCCTTCCACACTACAGGACTGGCTTCAGTGAAGTTTTACCCAGCACATGGGGGTGGTTGAAGGGCTGATTGCTGAAGGCAGAGTTATCTCTGCTGCCCAGTAGGCACTTCCTTCAGTCAGGGATGATGTACATAACTCTGTGTGAGGTTGTCCATGGCATACCTCTGCGTGGATAAACAGAGGAATTTAATCTCCCCACCTGTCACTAGTCTGTCATGAAAGCTGAAATTGCTTTGAGAAAAGTCAGAGGCAACCTCTGCATACCAGAAGTTGGGAATCAACAGGTTGTGTTAGGATATCTGCCTGTGGAGGAGTGAAGTGCAGAGTGTCTCATTTGTGCCTGCTTGTCTTGTTATGTTCTCTTTTGGCATGAATTCTTCGGGATTTCTGGTAAATAGTACCTGCTGCTACTAGGCTCGGAGATAATCAACAACTGGAGTATAAATAAGGATTTTTTTTATTAAAGAGTTTATTTTGAATTCTTAATATAATGGCATAAACTGCTACTTCTTTGTAATTCCAAAAGCCTCCTACTTGCAGCAAATCTGCTGCTGGCACAGCACCACTGAAGGGCTTGTGCAAAAGTCTCCCGGTCACTCCAGTGCTACTTCAGAGGCAGCACAGAGCAAGCCCTGAAGGATAACTTGCATAATGAGTTCTCTCACACTGCAGAGGAGAAAAGTGATCCCCAAATGGCATGCCAGAGAAGCAGGAGGTTAATTTTATTTGAAATTCCCTTAAATAAGAATTTGTTCTCAATAGGTGAGTGAATTGAACCACCAGAGCAGATGGGTTGATGCTCTAAATCCCATGCCACAAGGCTTGTACTCTTTTTCAAGAAACAAAGAGGAAACAACAGCTCTTTCCTGGTTCTGAGCAACTTTTTCCTCATTAGGGTATAATGCAATGCTTTGGAAGATGCTTACAGACCTTTGGCACCTTGAGTATTACAATTCAAGGCATCTGCAATATGAAAAATAAAAGATTAATTTAGGATAGACCCTTGACCTTAGCTTTTCGTCTGTGTCCCAGAAGAAACACAGTACAGATCAGCAAAGCACAGACATGCAAAGGCTTATATGTATCTCCTGAATTCCTAACCCCAGTGGATCAAAAGCATTAGACCTCGGATATAGATGATTGGTATATTTTTCTTCTCTTCCCTCCCCTCCCCGCCACCCTGAGATCATACCTCTCAAAAAAAAAAAAAAAAATTATTCTGCCTTTTGACAAAGTGTTGTGCATTCTTCCTGATAATAGCTCCAGACAAATGTATCTGTCACACAAAATGAAAGGCATTTTGGGAGGGGGTTGTCTTATATCTTGGCAATGTGATGCCAAGATGGTGGCAAAGTGTCAAGTTCTCTGATAATCACTCTGTAAATATAGGTTAGTTTGAAACAGGTGTCTTGAGTTTCATCAGGTTAATCAAGTGAGAAATTGGTAAGTTGGACAGGTATTACTGTTGTGGGAATTTTATTGCTCAAGCAAGTAATTAAATTGTTCACACAGAAATCACCTCACAATAAAAATATATTTATGACAGGATGGTCTAGTTCATCTTGATGAACCAGGCCCCCAGCTCTTCTCACGACTCTCTGTGCATGTAGGTTAGAAGCTACACTGTCATAGCTTGTGTGAGCAAGAATTTTACAATAACACTGCCCAATATTTATATTACAGAATAGTAAGGAAAAGTGGGTTTGGAACTGCTTCTAGAAGGAAGTAACACACTTTTTAAAAAGTTACATGCTCCTTAGGGATTCATAAGTTCAGAAAAGTGGCAATCCACATAACAGTGGTTACAGCTAAATAGTATATTTAAACATTAACAGTGGGAATCAAATTTTTTAAACTAATAATATTTGTACACTTTTCTAAATGTTGACAAAAAACATCCTCAAATGGTTACTTGAAGGTTTAGCTCTTTATGAAAGCACAATTTAACAGGATCTCAAAATTAAACATGGCATTCCTTTAGGTATTTCCAGTCACACCCCTCTCTTAAATTACATTTTTTTCTGTAAGAAAGATTGAAGGATGACCCCCTGGTTATTCTGGAATTTCAGCAATCTTCAATTAACAAAAGTCTAAAACATTCCAGAACACTTGTCTTGATCATTGAGTCATCCTTGCACTGATAAAAATCTCAGGCTATTCTTTCATTTATTTGTCTCTTCATTTATCTGCCTGCCTCTGTAGATACAAACAACAGAATAAAAAAAATTACATAATGCCAAAAGTTTCTTTGGAGGGACAGGTCACCTCTGGGCAAAGTGTAATCATGGAAAATTCCAGAGAGCACAGGATGTTTTCTTTTCCTTTGGAAAATACCAGCGTTTCAAAAGGACCCTGATAAAAGATGGGCAGAATCAAGCCACAGCAAGCACTTAGGGAAAGCTTTGTTTTGGACATTGCTGAAATGCAGCTGCTGCAGCAGCAGGCATCCCACCCAGGCAGACCTGTCCTGAAGGTGCTTGAGAAAGTAAAACCTGTGCCCTTTCTCGATGTGGTGACACTCTTGAGAGTTTGATGGGGCTGTTGTCCTGTCTCAGGCCAGGGCTGAGGAAGGCTGTCCACGGGGCCTGAGGCTGGTGGCAATATGTGGGTCTCCATCACTTGGCCCCTTGTCACGTCTCTCCAGACAGTGATCCTGTGACTTCTGGTGCTTGCTGCCATGGTTGAAGAGTTGCTTGGGACATTTGGTCTGTCCCCACAAGCAAGGCATAAGTAGGGAGCATGCCATGAAAGCTATTTTCTCCTCATTTGGTCTTTTCCAAGTGTCACTCATCCAGCAGAACTTAGAAGGTGAAGTAGGGAACCACCACCTCATGTTAAACAACTTGCTTATAAATACTGGTTGAACACTTTTCCCAAAGTACACATTTTCTCTCTGCAGAAATGCACCATTTTTTTCAGAGCATTTAGCCTCTGTGGCATCAAAGTTTTACTTTGTGCCAGGAGGAAATGACATCCCCCAGTTGAAATCCCCCCTTTTCCCTCTTCGGGAAGAGCTGGGATCAGCCCTCCACCCCAGGGCAGTGGGCAGGAAGGAGGCCCAGGTGGGGGAGCTCTCCCTGCGTAGGAAGGGAGAAAGGATGATGCTCCCGAAGCTCCTGGCCCATCCTGGCCATCTTGTTCAGTTTCATTCTCACCCAGTACTGAAGGAGAGGTGTATCCCAGCTTCCTTTGTGCTCCAGGCTTTACTTGTGGGTTACTCGTGGTACTTAAAGGTCATTTGTCATCTTTGCTTTCAAAGTGAGGGTGGCAGGTCTCTGTTTCAAATACTGCTGTGATGGCATGGATTTTTCAAAAGAGCTTAGTTTTATCACTGGACATGTAAAGGCAGGAGCACTTTGTGTCTCTTGGGAGCTCAACAATGTTTTGTGTGAAAAGGATTGGACTGGATGATAAACACAACTGGTTATTTTATTGAAATGCCAAAAAAATTTCTGATTTTCAAAAGGATGTAAAAATAGGAGTAGTATAGAAAGGAAAACGTGATAAATCAGTAGCACATTGTACATTGAGTATATTTGCCTGCTGAAACCTTTTGGGTCTTACTAGAGGAACAAATTGGAGGGAATTCAGTAGGAAGCAGCAAATCCTGGGAATGGAATGAAAGAACTCAAACAAAATATTGTCATGATTTAATAATCCAATGTATTGCTAGGTAATGACTAGGGAGAAATAATGTTATAACAGACTAAAAATATTTGAAGTGTAGAAACATTCAGGAATGAAAGCAGTGTAGCTTGATGTACTCAAGCATGATTAAGAAGCATGGGGACATAAAACTTAAGTGGAGATACATTTAAGCCAAAAGTCAGGTTAGAGTTTTCAAAAGGAAGACTAAAATATCTTGCAAAGGAACTACTAAAAACCACTGTTGCTTGTGATTTGTGAAAGTAGTTTGAGCAAAATACTGGCAAGAGGTCTGTGGAAACCAATTCTGCTCCTCCAGAGGCTGAATGACTTAACAAGTCTTTCTACACAGAGTGTGGTATGTTTGACATTAATTAGCTTTTAGTATAACAGAAATTTCTACAGATAGGCTCTCTAAGTGGAAGTTTGCCACACATGTTAATTCTTTGAATTTCTGGGTTAGAATGGACTCTGAAAGAAGGATCCCTTGGGTAGACAATTACTCTAACTCTTGTGTTTGCCACTCACCTGCTTTGTGACCGTAGGCACATCATAACCTTTCCCTTCATGCCATGCCTCTGCCCAAGGACATGGATGGAGTCAGGGAAGCAGCCTTGGTGAGCTCAGGTTTTCCTGGTGAGGGAGACATGTGGCACCTGAGCTGTTGGACAATTGAGCTCCGAGGCAGAGGGTTTATTTTGCAGGCTACACATAGCCAGTGTAACCTCTCTCCCATGGCTAAACCAGCCAGTGTTAGTGGTATGGCTGGACTGATACCAACTAGGAGATGGCCCACGCTGTCAGAAAGTGGGGTCTACACCAGGCTCCCCTATAGCCAAGAGAGGTGTGAGTCATCTCAGGAAATTTCTGGGGCTTGTGAAGATACTGAGATTTGCTGCTCACTCCAAAACACAGGCTGAAGACTGGTTTTGTTTGTCTCATTCCTTTTATTTCCTTTGTTAACCTTAGGTCAAGAGCTGTGGAAATCAAACAGTGAAGAGAGTGTTATGGGCAGGAGGGACTGCAACTCTTGTTCTGACAGTGGAGCTGGTGCATTAACTGTCAATATCTTCATGAATTGTAGAATCTAGTAGTAGCACTGAGATGTCTTATCAATAAGCCAGGGTTTCCACACTGTTATCTTCAGGAGGATCCATACTCAAGAGGGGCTTAAAATTTACCAGACCTTTATTAAATTACACATTTGGTCTAACCTCTTAAATTATTGTCTAGTCTCAAATTTCCAATACTTTGGACATCAACAAAGACACAATACACCAAAGATGAGGGAATCTTTCCTGCTGCTTCTGTTTCCCAAGTTCTGCAAGAGTTTATTCTGCAAGCCTCAAGCTTTGGAATAGCGGAAATAAAAAAATTCTCAGCCCATCTTCCTAGGATTTGGTGTTTGTAGACAGAGTTTTGCCTCATTCTGATGTGTATTATGTGTTCTACTGTGTGTAATTGTCTTGACTAATTTGTAACATCTATGAGCCCTCTAGATAATGGCAGTGATTTAAGAACATGCCACAACATTTCAGGAAGAAAAGAATCAACATGCCTTCAAATGTCTTTATTGATTCTCTCTCCTTTCCTCTTTCTCTCCTCATAAACTTTTAGTATATATTTGGTGTTAGGAAATAAACTATTTGTATTCTTCATTACCCAGTCATAGGGGAAATTATCTTTGTCCTTTGTCTATAGGTCTTGTTAAGGATTAACAACTCCTTTGATTAAATTAAACAGCAGGGTACCTTGAGTCACTCAGCTGTTACTTCACCTGTAGGCATAATTACTATTAGTAATAAAAAAAAAAAAAGTACTCTAGGAAGTTCCTAGTGCCTGAATTTGTTCTGCAAACCATATGTGTTTATTAATTTCCTAATAAGAATTTAAGAAAGCAGGAAATAATGAAAGGAAATAACCATTATGCCCTCTGTCCCTACTACGTTTCACTTTCTATTACAGCTCTGTCGAGAACTCAGCAGCAGTCCTGTTACTTATGGCTGTGTAACACATGCTTCTTAGGTCTGAGGATGGCTCACAAAATTTAGATTCTCACTGGAAATTTCAAGGTTCTTTTGTCAGCTTCTTTTTAGTCTTGCCTCTCCTTTGCTCTCCATTTCAGCAGACAGTCAAATTCCCCTTTCCCCAGTATACTCTGAATAGTTTATCAGCTAATTTACACTTTTCTGGGTCAGGCTATTGGCCAAATGTGAATTTACAAAGCTTATCTCAATTTGAAGCAAGTTGTATACTGATTCCCTATGCAAGAGAACAAGGCAGGAGTGTAGGGGGAAGAAATATCTCAAGTTCTCTCTTTTTTATCTTTGGAGAATTTTCTTTGTGCTTTTTCTCCCCAGTGTTTCCACTTAAATATTCTGATATGGATACCTAATTCTTCTGGTTGAATTACAATATAAAGCAAATACAAGCGTGCAGCATGAAAAGTTTGTATTTGATATTTTAAAAATTTCTTTACTCAGCATAAACACACCAAATATGTGAAGCACATCTCAGATATTGTCATACTTCCTATATTGCAAAGACATATCACACAAGGTTTTGGAGCTGTACCCTTGGTGAATAAGCACCAAGTCACTCTCTTGTTCTGCTCTTAGCAATAAACCCACAAGCCTTGTTTAAGGTGCAGTACAGCATTATTAAAAAAACCTCACTCTGTGCCCAGTTTTGAAGATAAAGTTTCATATTTCAGGGCTATCAGTCTAAAAATTTACACAAGCACTTAACAAGCACACATATACCTAAAATCATCTATTGGTTAGATGCAGAAAAAGGCTGCTATATCAGATCACATATCTTCAGCCTGTCTATGGTCCTGGCTAATTATTCTTTGGTCACAGTGTAATATTGGGTACTAATAAATCTGCCAACTCAGATTTATCTGGGCTTACATTAATCAAAAGTGTTTTAAATAGTGTGTTTCTATTTATTGCCAATTAGTAACCTGACCATCTCAGATGCAGTGCTGGTCTGACATGGCTACTTGAACAATCAGATGGACTGCCTGGCAGACACAGCTTGTAAGCATCAGGCTTCATTCTTGTGAGGTGTACCATCAAGAGTTAGGGTTCCTTGAGAACACCTATAAACATCAGTGTGTTTCCTGGTTTTTGAAAGTGAGGAAACGTTTGCAGATTTTTATTTATTTTGGTAATTTTCATATTGTTACGGCAATGCTGTCGAAGGCAATTCCATTGCAGAACCTTCTTTATTCAGCAACCAAGAAAAGAAGTTAAAATATATATTTTCAGTGGCATTACAAAAAATTGTCCCCAGAGTTATGCAACTACCACCTGTCAAGTTATTCAACACCTGTGAATGATACGTGTGGCCAGGAACGGCACCCAAGCTCCTGATAATGGCTTTTGTGCTTCATCCAGCAGGCTGCACTCACTGCTGACACAGGCACAGCCTGCCTGGAGTGCAATGTGTGTGGAGGCTGCCTCGCACCAACACTCGCAGACCACAGGGAATTGGCTGCGGGTGGGGGAAGGGGACAGGTATACACGTCACCAGCCATCTGTCACAGTCTTTTTCATGTTATCTGATTATGGACAGGTTTGTCTACAATTTTGAGCAAGGAGTAAGCGTTATTAAATAGATATCCGGCTTAAAAGAATGCTTTACTGCTGTGAATTTAACACTTGATTGACGTCCCTGGCGACCAGAATCTTCTCCCCCCCCCGTGGGAGAAGGGAACAGCAGGCAGTTTCAGGCACAGCCTCACACCTCTCCTCGGGTGGCTCGGCCTGGGAAGTTGTGCTGGGAGTGAAAAATGGGTTCAGTCATTGGGCCCACTAAAGAGCTGCAGTAACAGCTGGCAGTTAAGTAGTGTAGTGTCAAATATTCCCCGGTGAAACTTTTTTTCTGGCAAGCAGAAAGGATAAGAATAGTCTGTGGAGGATGAAACACATCCAACACTCCTATCTGACTTCACATTATGAAGAGAAGGGTTTCTTTTGGGAGGGAACTTGAGAGACATGCTCGGAGGGCTAGAGCTGGAGGTAAGAAAGCGTGTTTCTGTAGCACCACAGGAAGAAAGGCATTGACGTTCAGTGGAGAGGAACTCGCCAGCAGAGGAGTGGAAGTGAGGATTCGTGAATGACGAATGTACAATGTACAATGAAGCAGGGGGGAATTTCTGCTTTAAGACTTTCCATTTTGTGAGAGCCCTACTCATAAATTTCTTTTACTGGTTAGCTTATATTCCTTTATTCTTAATTATTAATTAGCTTCTTCTGTGGGGGCATCACACACTTCGGAATCATTGCAATTTTCTCAGTGGAAAAAGGAGCATTGGATATAACCTTGGGTGCAGCTGGAAAAAGGCAGCGTTCCAGATACAGTTGCTGAGGAGTTATATATTTTTACTTCAGGAATAAAGAAAGAAGCCATGTATTTGTGTGTGGGGAAAAATTATTGGAAAGTGAAGTTAGTACATTTTTCTGCACAAGGAACAACAGGCATTTGCAAAGAGTTCAGGCTTACCAAGTCAAAATCTGCTGAACAGAAGGCAGAAGCTCGCATTGAAATAGTTTCACCTTTGCCTGCCCTTTAATCCTGAGCTGCCATATTTTCCATTAAACTTTCTTCACTCTGCTAATGCCCTGTCTACAGTGTCACTTCCAGTTCATGAAACCCTCCTGCCCTTCTGAAAGTTCCTTCTGTTACATGAAGTAGCCTTGGTGCCTAAAGACTGTGATTTGTTTGTTTCTGTAGTGGTGAATGTTGCATTGTACTTACAATGAAATGTCTGTCAAAGACGATGTAAAGTGTTCACTCACAACAAACTGTTTTTGAACTAATGCTATTGCAGTAGGCTGGCTGGAATTAAAAGTGACAGGATACTTAGTGTTACAAGAAAAAAAATGCATCTAAGTGTCCTGTTAATCCAACAGCAAGGGACAGCTTAGTGAAAATCCTCTGAGAGGCCTTTATCATTTAAGATCAAAGTCAGTTACATAGTCTGGAAAAAATGAATGGAATAAGAAGAAAAAGGCAATAGAGACTTAGAATTGGGCTGAGATTTCACTACGCTGTTTGTTACTGTTTCTATTAAAGTGTCATCCAGCTGACATCAGGACTCCATCATGCCTCACTACATATAGTCCCTGAGCTGGAGAACTGCTTGCAAGGCTTGCAAACAAGGGCAGGTTTCTAACAGGACAGAGAATAAAGCTTGATGAAAACAGATTCTCTGTGTAAACAATACCTTGTCCAAACTCCTAAAAAAAACAACCCAGAACTTCTTGCATTTTTCTTAAACAAAAAACAAAAAAACCAAAGCAAAACAAAAAAACCTCCAACAAAAAAACAAACAAACAAAAAAAACACAAGAAACCACACACAAAAACTCCAAATGAAAACACAAAAGCAAACAAACAAACAAACACCCAAAACCCCACAAGAACACAAACAAAAAAAAAAACAAGAAAGGAAAGAAAAGAAAAACTAGAAGAAGTTTGGCAAAGTCCCAGTTGCTCCCACTGTAACTGCATATTAGCTACTTAAATGTGTTTTCTGTAACAAATTCTTAGATCAACTGCAGTAGTATAAAGTGAAATGATTTGTTTCACATGATAAATGTAAAGTAGTGGTTTAAAACTATAAAATATGTGTTAAACATTGTTTCTGGTGGCTCTGATATGGAAAGAACAATACTTTCAACGCTTCTTTCTCTGTAGGTATTCTTTAAGTAACAAAAATATTCAACAGGTGATTCCCTGAAGCTGTATTGTTTAATTTTAACATAATATACAACAGTCACAAATATGTGGACCTTGGACAACACACCTGTAGTTAAGAGCCACTTTTTAATACTACGTGTTATTTCAGACAAGCACGTTTCACTGTTGTTTGCAAGCTTTGAAATCTAAACCTGAACTCAAAAATCTACCTTCTGTTTTCTTTGTCTTTCTTTATCTGTCCTTAAAATAGGCCAGAAGCCCTTATTAGTCCTGATCATGCTGTATTAGCTCAATAAACAAACATTTGAAGCAGGTTTGTCAGAGTATTGCACATACGACCTTAGAATAGCAGGAGACTTCTATGGTAATGGTGAAATGAAATACTTGAAACACTCATTCCCTAAAAACTCTTTATCTTTTTGCTTTCAAATGGGAATATTGTATCCTCTTTAAAGAAATTGATGTAAATAGAGAAACATATAGAGCTGAAATTACTCTTATTCCCTGCTAATGCATTAGTTCCTGACAGTAAAAGCCTGTAATATGTGAGTGCAAGGAAAGTAGGTATGTATGAAAGCCCATAATAGAGCCAGCTTTAAGGAGAAAAGGAAATACACATGGTAAGATTTCTTCCAGGGCTACATATGTTGCTTAAGTGACATCGTTCCAGGGAGACAGTCCTTGAAGGTATTTGTGCTTCAGAAAGTTGCAGGGACAAAGGGATAAATGAACCTTTGCCACAGGCTGTGGCAGGGTAGAAGACGCATGAAGGGAGATCCTGTGGAGCTGCTGACATGCTGTGTGTGGCTTACCTGGAGTAATTTGAGTAATTTATGTCTGTGCCCTCAAGCGTGAATTGCTTTTCAATTCCCCTTTCTCCCAGGCTGACAGTCATTAGTTGCTGACTTAATTCCTCTGCTTGTTTAGCTGTGGAGTACAGCCTACGGAGGGAAGGGGAGAATCAGTACCAAGCATATGAGCCACCTTTTCTGCTCCACATGCTCTGCACAGGGAAAACAGGGTGAATGCATCTGGGCAGCATAGCCAGGCATGCCAGAGTGTGTGGTTATTACCATCCCTCTGTGGGAGTGTGGTCCAGTGGCATTCCAGTAGAGTAGGGTGGGTACATTAGGTTCTGTATCCAAACAAAGCCTGGGCTCCTGTTTCAAAAACACTTTTAAAATGTCAGTCCACATTCTGCTGCCATTTGTGGCTCATGACAGGAGTGTTGTTTCAAAACCCACTGCAGCAGTGGACCAAACTGTTCCTGCATCAGTAGCATGCAAACTGACAGTTTCTAGCCAGCTATTGAACAGGTAACATGTTCATGGGAACTGTTCAGTCTACTAAGCTGCATCCTAGGTTGTGCTATTCACACTGCTCAAGTACTTAGTGCTGCTCAGGTCAATTTTATACATCAGTGGGTGCACGTTCACCAAAATTAAAGACAGGCCATTCATCAGGACTACAAGAAGTTAGAAGAAAAATAAAAAGGCAGCTGCAAGAACACTAGGGGCTTTTTTCTCCTCAAATTTTTGCCTCAAGGAGGATATCCTGTGTACACTGGGTGGACAAACTGGCTGCTCATGGCTTGGACAGGTGCAGTCTTTGCTGAGTGCAAAACTGGCTGGGTGGCTGAGCTTCTGGTGTTGAATGGAAGTAAATCCAGTTTGGCAGCTGGACACTAGTGGTATTCCCCAGGGCTAGTATTGGGACCAGAACGGTTTAACATCTTTGCTGGGGTTTGGAGGAGGGGAGAGTGCATCCTCAGTAAGTTCACAGATGACGCCAGGTTAGATGGAGCTGTTGATCTGCTTGAGGACAGGAAGACTTTGCAGAGCAATCTTGACACACTGGATCAATGGGCTGTGGGCATCTGTGTGAGGTTCAACGAGGTGAAGTTCCAGGTCCTGCACCCATGCTGCAGCAACCCTGTGCAGCACTACAGGCTGGGGGAAGAGTGGTTTGAGAGCTGCTCAGCAGGGAAGGACTTGAGGGTGCTGGTTGAGAGCCAGCTGGATGTGTGCCAGTGTGTGCCCAGGTGGCCAATGACATCTTGGCCTGTATCAAGAATAGTGTGGCCAGCAGGACTCCGTAAGTGGTTTTCCTGCTGTCCTCAGCACTGGTGAGGCTGTACCTCAAGTACTGTGTTCAGTTTGGGGCCACTCCAAGAAAGGCCATTGGGGTGCTGGAACATGTCCAGAGAGGGGAAACAGAGCCGGTGAAGGGTCTGGAGCACAAGTCCTGTGAGGAGCAGCTGAGAGAACTGGAGTTGTTTAGCCTTGGAAAGAGCAGGCTCAGGGTGGACCTTATCACTCTCTAAAACTGCCTGAAAGGAGAGTGTAGTAAGGGGGGTGCAGATTCTTCTGCCATGTATTAAGTGAAAGGACAAAGGGAAATGGCCTTAAATTGCAGTAGGGGAGGTTTAGATTCGACATTAGAAAATACTTTTTCACTGTAAGTGTGGTTAAGTGTTGGAATAAGTTTCCCAGGTAGGTGGTAGAGTCGCTGTTTCTGGAAGTGTTCAAGAGGCCTCTGGATGTGGCACTTGGGGATATGGTTTAGGGGTGATAATGGATGAGTTGACACTTGGACTAGATGGTCTTGAAAGTCTTTTCAAACCTTGAAGAGGTTTCATGGTTCTGTACTTGATATTCACTGACATCACACTACCACCTTTCCCTCAGTAGAGGTTCTATAAGATCTTTTTTCATTACCCAAACCTTTTTTTTTCACTTCATAGTAGGGGATCAGTATCTCTAAGTGTTTCAGGATCAGTATCTCCATGAGCTTCATTCCTCCACAAAATGTGTTAGAATTAAGTGTCAAAGCTTACAGGGAGGATGAAAAGGGAAAGAACAAAAAGAATAGATGTACATAGATTTGTGAGTACACAGGCATGCATGTATACACATAAACATCCCTTCTTGTAATCATGTGGGTCTCGCTTCCTTGGGATTCCTGGCTACAATAGTGAGATCCAGCTACAAAACTCTTTTGTCTTTGTTGTCCTATAGTTTATGCCTGGAAAGGTCCTTTGCAGGATTGTGTACCAAGTCATATTTTAATATTCCAAATTGAAAATAAAGCACGTCAAGAAATCATCAGAAAGTTCCTGGATATGTTTAGTCTTGGAGGCAAAGTTTTCCAAGACTTTGGTCTGTAGTGTCTAAGTGAGGGGTGTCAGGAAATGCCTCTAATTGGGCACTACATAACTTACTGTGAGTGAAGAACTGGTAGGCAGTGTCTCTGCCAGATGCCTCTCTAAACATGCCTTGGGTCCCTGACCTCAGCTGCTCCCATGGGCACCATTCAACGTCAGCCCTTGTAAACCATAAGATTAAAGACAAATTTCTTTTCCTTGCTGCGGCACCAGAGCTTCCTATGTCGAACAGAGGAAGCAACTAAATGATTTCAGGATAAGGAGCAATGGAAAAGACTGTTACTGTTGTTATTATTGTATTCAACTTCTATCACATTAAAATGTTCATGACAAGAAAAAAAAAAAAAACCCTCTGCAAATTAATTGTACAAGATTTTGTTAAAAAATAAGAGGAAGCAAACACCAGCCTCCTCCCTTTCTCACCAAATATGATTTTTCAGTTGTCCCCCTTATTATTTTTCCAGTTAGAGCTCAGTACAAGAAAGACCTGTTGGAGCTGGTCCAGAGGACACACACACAAATGATCAGAGGGGTGGAACAACTCTTCTGTGAGAAAAGCCTGACAGAGTTGGGGTAGTTCCGCCTGGAGAAGAGAGAAATCCAGGGAGACCTCACTGCAGTCTTTCAACACTTAAACTTTTTAGCATGGTCTATTGGTATAGGGAAAGGAGTAATGGTTTTAAACCAAAAGAGGGTAGATTCCAACTAGATATGAAGAGTAATTTTTTTTTTTTATGATGAGGGCAGTGAAACACTGGAACAGGTTGCTCAGAGAGGTGGCAGATGCCCCATCCCTGAAAACATTCAAGGTCAGATTGGAGAGCTCTAAGTACCCTGATCAAATTGAAAAAGTCCCTGCTCATTGCAAGGATGCTGCACTAGATGGATTTTAAAATTCCTTTCAACCCAAACTGTTCTCTGATTCCATCTTTAGTGCTATTTGTAGTATTAGTAGTGAAAAGGTAGACATGGGAAAAGAAAAGGAAGAAAAATAAAAAGGGTTATTTTTTAGTGGCTATGTCCCCCTAAGTGATCTGTTTAAAAATTCTGAGATGTATTAGTTGGTAGCAGATAGCAGGAGGAAATGAGTTATTTTAAAAGACATTAAAAATTGCAGAATCAGATTCCAGCTTGGCAAGATTTTTGTCTCTGTGAAAAAGACCTGAGGAACAAAGTAATTATCTTCACTATTGCATTTTAGCTCAGTGCAGAAAGCTTTCATGGTAGACCTATCCATTTTCTTTGTATGTAATTATGATCCACAATAGTTCTATCTCCAACCAAACCACAGTTTATTTTGAGTGATTTCAGTGTCTACTGAAAAAGAATAAGTTGTCTCTTTGTGCTTTTATTAAGACTGTATAGATAAGATGAACCTTGTTAGTAGGGTCCTCTGGACTGAAATAAATTTAGTACTCTTATAGTTTTGTTTGTTTACTTGGTGAATTCCATTTTTATGTGTTATCTCTCCTCCTTAACTCTGATAGTCCTGTCTCACCATGGCAAAGAAGGCTTGCAGTCCAGGCTGCTGCAGGAACAGCAAATGCTTCTGATTTGAAAAAGAATGCAAAGCATGCCCAGTGTTTATTGTTCTCTCTTTTTTTTCTTCCCTCTCTGGTGTTTGATTTCTTTGATTTCTTTATATTTGGTTCCTCAACACACTAGTGTCAAACTGATACCCTTACACTAAGCATTTGAAACCAGGACTTGATGAGAAGTCATTCATATGAAGAGATAATTTGTGTTGAACTCTCTCTGAGGCTCTGTAAAGCTTGGAAAAATCTGAGTTCATTCAATCATGCCACAGGAACCATGATTTCACATGGCTGCAATGATATCAGTGTTAGCACCATGCATTTAGTAAATAAAGTTTTGATTTATTGGTGGGAGGGATTTGGCTCCCATCACAGTTAAACTGGAGTGCTAGTGGTTTGGATGGAAGTGGAGCTTAGCCCAGCAGAAGATGCTTTTGAAAATCTTTGTTTACTAAGAAGTGGTCTGGGAGGAAAATTCTTGATATGATTTGCATACATTTTTGTGAGCTATAATCCCAAACATTAACATTGTTTGATCCATATGGTGTAAACTGGTTACCATGCTTATGGGTTATGTCATGCCTCTATCATTTTATTAGTAAATCATTGGGTATTTTGTCTGACCTTTGTTATCTTTTCCCACTTTGCAATATGGCTTTAACCCCCAGCAGAAGAAGGCTGTATGACCAGTGACTTTAGTGTGAGTGAGGCTCTGTTTATAGCAGAAAGCTTACTGCTAGAAATTTTATCAGCATGCAACAGCTGACTTTGACATGTGCTCAGAAAAAAACAAATTTTGCTATTTGAGCACATAGTGTGTGCATTCTCCTGGCTGGTTGGTACACTGTGGTTATACAGTACAAATATTCTCCAGACTTCCCTGTATCATTGTTTCCTGCAGGATGTGCTTTTTTGTGGTTTACAA
The DNA here is from genome assembly GCA_013400735.1 of Pomatostomus ruficeps. Taxonomy (NCBI): domain Eukaryota; kingdom Metazoa; phylum Chordata; class Aves; order Passeriformes; family Timaliidae; genus Pomatostomus; species Pomatostomus ruficeps. The sequence goes on from VYZT01015998.1 coordinate 35,188, forward strand.
AAAAGCAGAGAGGAGAGATAAGGAAATCATAGGTGGATGAGAGTGGCTTTCCACATTTTCTTTTTTTCTCTACTTAAAATCCCCAGCACCCAGCAGTTACCTCTCCCATGCATGGTCATGGGTCTTGCTCATACTGATGTCTGTGTATAACTAAACCAGACAATTTGCCTGGGTTTGGTGTGATTTAAACAAATACTACTGCTGTGGGAGAGCTGATAGGGTCTTCCAAGAAGAGAAAGCAGCTGGTGCACGTGAGCACCTCACCAGCAGTAGGGGTGATGAAGCAGGGAAGACCCAGCAGCATCCAAGAGGATCAGCAGTGGGAGAGGTTTGTCCAGCTCTCCAGTGCAGGCCACTGGCCTGTGATACTTCTGTACTCTTGAGGCATAATTTCTTCCTTGTCCTTAAGCAAACAGCTTGGTGCCTGTTGTATGGAGTGGACAGTGGTGTTTCAGCCTGGCAGTTGTTTCAGGGGTGCCACCAGTGGCTTCTACATGATCCCACAGGGCTGAGATGGAGCTGACAGCCCCCTGCAGCCAGGCTGGGGTGCAGACTGCCAGACTTGGCATGGGCTATGTCTGGGCTCACCATCCAAAGCAGATACTGGAGCCAGCCCAGGACTCTTCGGACAGGGACTGGGTTGTCTTACTCCACCCTGGAGCTGTGGTACATTTTAGCATGCTCTTAGTAGAGCAACTTGCCTGCATCTCTCTGAGGCAAGCAGTTTCCATGCTACTGCTTCTTGCTGTTTATTGAGGAATATTTGGCATAACAAAGACAATGTGGTGACTGGGAGAAGGAAACACAAGCAGTCATCTGATGGCTTTTCAACAGCAAAGCACCAAGCAGAATCATGGAGGAGTACTGAAGCTTAGGAAAATCTCACTTTACCACTGTGTCTAACACGGGCTTAATTGTTGTTTTTTGCGGTACTTTTCTTATGTAAAGAGCTCAAATTTTTATAGTGATGTTGATCATATCAAAATGAAGAGGATAGGTAATATAAAACATCTACTGGTTCTCCTGTATTAATGCTGAACTTCATCACACATTTTTAGTATATGCAAAAATTCTAAAACAGAAACTTATCTCATTCAGAGCAAAGAGAATATGTGGATGTAAGAGGTGCCTGTTACCTATCGTTGCAGCATACAGGAGTGCAAGCTGCCAGTGGAGCAGGTTTGTTTTTATCTAGTGATGGTTATGTTTTCTACTAGCATACAGTGGAACAGCTAAGGACTGATTAGTATCTCCTGGCAAAGGCTGCTGAGACCAGCTTAAAAAGCAATGATATGTGAGTCATCACAAAATGCTGCACAAGCAGAGAGGACTTTTCTTGCTTCATAGCAGTACATAACAGCAAAAACAATTCTTCCTGAAATAAGTTTTAAATAGTATTCCCTTTGCCATCTTCTGCAACAGCTTGGGCTCTTTGGAGTGGAAAAGTTTGTCTCGAACTTACATTTGTGTGTTTTTCAGTGCATGGGTGGTACTGGGGACTTTAAAAAAACATCCAAGACCTCAGGCTCAATTCACTGTTGAGCTTTTCAGCAAATACACTATTATGTCTTTATGTCACTTATTTTGTTATGTTTGGAGACCAGACTCATTATTTTACTAATTTATGTAATGTGTATTTTTGTTTTGCAACAGTTGAAATCCTACCAGATGGCTCACTCTGTCTCTTGCTGCATAGCTAGGACAGGTTTTTGAAATAAACTATCTACTCTCATGTTCTTTCCTTTTCAACTCTACAAAGAACTGCCACTTTTAAGGAGGATATGAGAGAGGACAGGTTTATGTGCTGTGCATGGGTACAAGTTGTTAAAAGTGTAAAATTTTGTCTAAGCATCATCCCTTGTTCTCTTTTGGTGGCAGGTGTCAGCCTGGTGATGTTTGAAAGGCCAGAGACCCATGTTAGTGTTCTCTCTGTCCTTTCTTATGCCTCAGAGACTCTTCCATCCCATTCACCATTCAAAGTGCTGCAGAGGGCTGAGGGTGAAGAGGGAGACACCATCAAAAAGGAGGAACTGCTCCCAAATCAGGGCATTTTTTTTATGATTTCCAGAAATTGTGTGAATTGTGATTCTGCTTTGCCAGAACATGCTTCTCTGGCTGAGCCTGGCCAACTTCCTCTCCCTCATTGCTGCTCGTGTCTGTCTCCCTTGCAATATCATGTGTTTTTTGAGACCTTGTGCTATTCAAGCAACAAGATGTAATCAAGGCTTAAAACAGAAAGAGATTTGCCGGTTTTCTGAAATTTATCTGTTGGGACGTGTACAGCAGTTGTTAAAACTTTGCATTGTGAGTCTGGGCTATGAAACAGTTGTCACTATGTTAAATGTGGCCAAGAAGAAGGAGCAACTGCAAGAGAAACATAATAGTGTATTCTGGAAAAAGGTGAGACTCATTTAGCACAGCCATTTTTTATTTCATAATAAGGAGACACCCTGGGTTACAGTACTATGGATTTATTCTTTTGAAAATATAGTTGGATATGGTTGTTTTATCAAGATTCCTCATTTTTTTAGGGATACCTGATGTGTCTATGTATAAGAAAGATAAAACGGGTTTTACCTGCCCTGACAGAGCTAGCTGCAGGTATGTGAAATAGGTGGTGTTTGCAATGTGACAGTTGATCTTTTTCTTGCCTTTTGTAAACACTAAAAATAAGGTTAGACTGGTTTATCAGTGCTAAATATAAGTAAATTACTGATTCTGATATATCTCAAAATCTTTCATGTGTCAGCCATTTTTCATGAGAAAAACACATGTACAGTCCAGGTGTAGCTCCTAAAAAAATCAGAATTTATAACCTTATGTATTTAATGTTACCTTGTCCAAGTGGATATGTCCGGCTGCAGTAAAAAATTCTGATGAACATTCTAGTCAGCTCTTACTTTGGATCTCTGAAGTGAAAATATGAATATAACCTAAAGTAATGAAAAATTTAACTTATCAAAGTTCCTAATTTGAACTATGTAATATACATGGTACCTTTTCCTCTGAATAATAATAATAATAATAATAATAATAATAATAATAATAATAATAATAATAATAATAATAATAATAATAAATATTCACCTTCAATACATATTCTGGTGTTAAAGGATGTCACCATAAATGTGGATGTTGTTCATAAAAAGATTTGGACATGTATGTGTGCTGTGGGTTTCAATTCCAGTAAAAAAAATTGGAGCAACTTCTACTTGAATAGCTAATTAATA